>VZRQ01004235.1:19312-40459 GCA_013397975.1 Machaerirhynchus nigripectus | reverse complement strand
CCTCCCTCCCTCCTTCACGCAAAGACTCATTCACATTTTAAAACCTAATTAACCAACCCAAAGAAAGCTTCTTTTAGATTTTGCCCACCTTAACCCAGAAAACCCACCTGGATTTCCAGCTGGTAACATTTGTTTTCTTCTCTTATCAGCAAACAGCTCAGCCTTGAAGGCTGACACGATAAAGTGGAGTCATTAAGGACATTGCTCTGTCCCCCACAGCTTTGTCACCCTCAGGAGTTTGGGAAAGCTGTGGGGACAGAGGTTGGAGTCCCCAAAATCCACGTCTGCCAAGAGGAGTCCATCAAAAGGAAAAATATCCCAGCCTGGAGCCTCTGGAGTGCATATTGTGCCTAATTTATCCTTGGAGAGGAAGGAAAGTCAATTCTCTGCAATGGGTCATCAATCCTAGAGCCAATAGTGCTGGAAGAGCCCTTCCATAGAAATTACCCTGGATTATCCATCCGGGTGTTAGACTGGGGTGTAAAACAACAGGAGGTTTGCCAGCTGCTTCAACAGCTCCCCGGAGCAGCACCCACGGAATTCCAGAATGGTTTGGGTTGGAGGGGATCTTAAAGCTCATCCAATTCCATGGGCAGGGACACCTTCCACTATCTGAGGTTATTCCAACTTGGCCTTGGACACTGCCAGGGATCCAGGGGCAGCCACAGCTGCTCTGGGCACCCTGTGCCAGGGCCTGCCCACCCTCCCAGGGAACAATTCCTGCCCAAGATCCCATCCAGCCCTGCCCTCCTTCTGTTTAAAACCACTGGCCTCAATGGTTTTAAGTTGTTGACCTCAGTGGTTGAGTTCTGGTTTGGGTCGGTTTGGTTTTTAATTTAGGAAACCCCTGAACTTCCAGCTCTTCCCAGCTGATGCCGAGCGGTTCGAGTGCTGCAGTACTTGGATTGTTCCTGGGGGAAGCAGGGAATGCCCTGGGAAGCTCCTGTGGAAAAGCAGGAAAGGGCCACATCTGCAGCCCTCTGTGGCCATGCAGCTGACTGGGAAAACACAGGGAAATAGGAGGGAAAACGCAAACAGAACCAGCATCCCTGAAATCCACCCGGCTTTAAGGAGGTGAACAGAAAACGTGGGGTTTTTAACTGAAAAGCAGAAAAACTTGGAGGATTTCTTCTTATTTCTGAGGGGGTTTTTTCCCTAAACTCCCTCAATCCTACCTCATCCCCCTCCCCTGCCTCCGCCGAGCCGCTGAAGGCTTAGAATGGAAATATTTTTGTATGGATGTAGTGGAAAAAAACCCGCTCCAGCCGGATGCTGGAGATCAGGAGGCCTGACCCGGAATCTGCGCCGGGGCAGACATGAAAGCAGGAAAATTTCATTCACCCAGGTTTTCTGGGAGCAGCTCCCTCCTGCCGAAGCAGAGTCACGCACACGCCGGCTCCGGCGCTCCCACAGCAATTCCAGAGCTTTTCAAGCTTCATCCTGGATGGACAGAGGCCACGAGGACTGGGAATAATTACCAGCTGGAGAAGATGTCCGTCTGCAAGGGAGAAGTTTTGCCAGCTCCTTGGAGAAGAAGCACAATCAATCCCACGCCTCCTTGTTTTCCTTGTTTTCCTTCCCTTCATCGCCGCGGTTCCGACTGATTTTGATTACTCTGGCGCCAAAGAAATGAAAACATCTCATGGCCATTTAATCACTGGGAAGAAAGGGAAAAATGCCTGGCTGCTGGATGTTTATAAATATGGAAAAGGGGGATGGCTCTTCCCTGCCCGGAGTGCAGCTGGAAAAGCCAATTCCAGCAGGAACAACCTGACTCAGCTCCCGTTGATTCATGGGGTTTCAGCAGCAGGGAAAAGGGAATAGCAGTGGTGTCCTCATCCCAGCTTCCAGCTTGTCACAGGTGCTCATCCAGAGGTTTTCCTGCTTGTTTTGGCTATGGAATCATGGAGTGATGTGGGTTGGAACTCATCATTTTTAAAGGATTGAGCACGGACCCAAATTTCTGCCCTGCACTGGCATGGAAGTGAGCACAGACCTGGAAAAACCACACCTGCATTCCCAGGAAAGCTGTTCCCACCTGTGACCGACGGTCAGCAGTGCCTGAAGATGGAAACCGAGCGGATAAAACTGATTAAAAAATATATCAATGAATATTGAATTTTATTTTGGATACTGGGGTTTCTCACACATTCCTCAGCTTAGACAATTCCAGGGCTGTCATCCAGGCCCTGCTGCTCAAGACAGAACTGGATAACTCCCACCCTCTGGAATTGCTGTTTGAGGTTTTTCCTCTGCTGTTATGTCATTGTCCAGGGGATGATGTCTCGATCCCACAGAAACCGTGTGAGTTACGCACGGTTACCCAACGGCACAGAAATGCACCGGGTTTGAAGTAACGCGGGAGGAAATCTGGTGTTGATCACTTCTGTTGGGCTTCGCTGGAGATAATCTGAATATTTGTTTTAATTAGCCTTTCGTGTGCCTCCCGTAGCACAGCTGGCTTGGCGCTGAAGGCCACAGAAATGTCTGGGCAGAAGGAAAGTGGAGCTGGAGGGACGGGATGCCTTTTATTTTGCATGTCTGTGTGAGGTGCAGTTGTGTTTTAGGGGTTTTTTTCACAAACTGTTCAATCTCACAGCAAATTTGTTCTCTGGCTTGAACGGGAACGAAGAAGTGTTTGGCACAAAGAAATAAAAGCAAACTGATAGATACAATTCCAGCATTTCCCAGCGATTCTTTCCTACTCTGCCACCCACACTTTGGGGGAACCTCTGTCATTGTTCTTCTCTCTACTGGTGGACACCAAGGTAGATTTTCATGGAATCCTGGAATGGTTTGGGTTGGAAGAGACCTTAAAGCTCATCCAGCTCCACCTCCTGCCGTGGGCAGGGACACTTCCCACTGCCCCAGGTTTTCCAGAGGGAAGCTTTGAACAATCCCAGCAATCCAGAGACTTCCCCGTCCTCCTCCTGCCTGGGGAAGAGGAAGATTTCTGATACTCCAGTGAGGTTTTCCAGACTTAATCCATCAGTGGGGTTTCATTCAGTGCCCTAAAGTGGCACAGGAGGAAAGAGTTGGGAAGAGCTGATGTGCTCCTGATTATCCAGCACCTTAGCCCTTCTCAGCCCCTTGGCTTCAAACTGCCGAAGAGAAGGATTGGATGGGATTTTGGGAAGGAATTGTTCCCTGGGAGGGTGGGGAGGCTGAGTTTTCCCAGAGCAGCTGTGGCTGCCCCTGGATCCCTGGCAGTGCCCAAGGCCAGGTTGGACACTGGGGCTGGGAGCAGCCTGGGACAGTGGGAGGTGTCCCTGCCCATGGCAGGGGGTGGGATGAGATGATCCTTAAAATCCCTTCCAACCCAAACCTTTCCATGATTCCATGACTCCAGTTTGTAGAACTCAATTACCTGGGTCACTCCTCTTTCTAAAATAAGTTTCTTATTAAAAATATATTCAAATTCTCATTTTTCACATTAATAGGAAAACAATGAATTCCTTTCCAAAAATATCCCTAAATGCATCCTACAAAATAAATAGTTGGGGCAAGAGATCATTATAATATCAGGAGAATCATATCAGGGTGCCTAAATCGAGGGGAAAAAAAAAAAGAGGGAAGATCCTGCTCAATTTTATCCCATTTGTGAGCAATCCCACTGATCCCAGCACAGATACTGTGACAGTGAAAAAGTTGGAGTGGGACTCTGGGATCTGCCACACATTAGGAGAGAAAAAAGGGGGAAAAAGATCACTAAAGTGGGGAGTTGTTTGCTTTTCCCAGTGGGAATCACCATGGATTATGTCTGATCCCAGGGAATAACCCATCCACGGCACTCACTCATTTTAAATTTCAAATATTCAGAAAATTTGAAATATTCAGAAGTTTGATGAGAGTTATTGCTGCAATCCTATTTCGGTGTTTATCTGGGTTTTTGAGACTTTTCCTTTCCCCGCAAGTTTTCCATTATTCCTTTTTTTCTCCCCATTTTTCTGCCTTTTCCTCTGCTGGCCATAAACATTTGACTCTTTTCAATCCACCTGCAAAAAACTGATGGAACCCTCTGCAAATTCGACGGCTGAAAATACAAAACGGTGGGAATAAATAAATAAAATTGAAATAAATAAATAAATAAATAAAACAGAAATAAATAAAATGGAAATAAATAAATACAACGGAAATACAGAAATAAAGAAAATGGAAATAAATACATACAGTGGAAATAAAGAAACAAATAAAATGGAAATAAAGAAATGCAATGGAAATAAAGAAATAAAACAGAAATAAAGAAATAAAATGGAAATAAAGAAACCAATAAAACGGAAATAAAGGAAGAAAGAAATGGAAACAAATAAAGAAATGAAATGGAAATCAATAAAGAAATAAAATGGAAAGAAATAAAATGGAAAGAAATAAAAGAGCTCTTGTATCCAGGGAGAAAAAGGACCAAAAATGATGGAATGATTTGTCAGAACATTCCCCAGCAGCCACTGATGCAGAATTTTTGGGATGGAGACAAACCAGGAAGACCAGAAGGAAAAAGTTCCTTTAGGTCAGGCCTTTCTTTAGCTGAGTTATTTAATCTGGGTCCATTTTCGAAATGAAAAGTCAAAACATTTGATTTTAACACTGCCAGAGTGAAACACTGGCGTGCTGTTTTAAAACATTTCCTGCTCTTCTGTGCTGTGCTGAGTGACAGCCTCAATTCCCAGGCAGATCCAGTTCCTCCGGAATGCCATCTCTGGGTGAATTTTCTCCTCCGCATTTATTTTAATTATTATTTTCATAACCCCTCCACCTCATTCCCAAGGTCCTGAGAAGCCACCGAGCTCTGACACAGCAGGATGGAGGGAGACTCATGTAAGGTGATGAAAGCCTGAAGTTTTCCCTTTGGCTTCCAGAAAAGTGGGAAGCACAGGAGCGTGCGGATGGAAAACAGAAATTCTGTCTGGAGCAGGACACGCACTCAGCTCTGGCTTCTCTCAGGTTTCTCTCTCTGTGCCAAAACCCTCAGCACAGAAAGCTGGGACAGGCAGAGCCTGTGTCGTGTGGCTTTTGAAGTTGGTGAGAATCCCTGAATCCCTGAGGCTGGAAAAGCCCTCCCAGCCCAGCGAGGCCAAGCTGTGCCCGATGCCCGCCTTGTCACCCTGCCCAGTGCACTGAGTGCCACGTCCAGGACACCTCCAGGGATGGGCACTCCAAACCTCCCTGGGCAGCTCTTGCCAAGGCCTGACCTCCCTTTCCATGAGGAAATTGCTCCTGGTGTCCACCCCGAGCCTCCCCTGGCCCAGCCTGAGGCCGTTCCCTCTCCTCCTGTCCCTGTTCCCTGGGAGCAGAGCCCGACCCCCCCGGCTGCCCCCTCCTGTCAGGGACTTGTGCAGAGCCACAAGGGCCCCCCTGAGCCTCCTTTTCTCCAGGCTGAGCCCCTTTCCCAGCTCCCTCAGCCGCTCCTGGGGCTCCAGCCCCTTCCCAGCTCCGTTCCCTGCCCTGGACATGCTCCAGCCCCTCCAGGTCTCTCCTGCAGGGCCCAGAACTGGGCACAGCCCTCGAGGGGCCTCTCAGTGCCCGGCACAGAGGGACAAATCTCACTCATTAAAAAGCAAACGCTGCCTAAACCCCAGCGAGGTGACTTTTCTAAGGACCTGTTTGTACATTAATTACAGGACAGCTTTAAAAAGAAATTCAGATTGGCATTAACAGTGGCACAGCGACACTTGGATGCCCTCCCTGAGGCCGGAATTGAGAACAATTCTGTTTATCCCTCTCCTCCGAGCTATGCCAGCCATGCTGAGGGCACATTTTGGCACGGATTTATCGGGAGGCTGCAAGAACAGCTGAGGTGCACCCAGCATAACATGGCCCTGTGGTGGATGGAGCATTTCCAGCAACCCTTCCCCACTTTTTTGGGATTCATGGCTTTGCTGGTGGGTGTAGAAGTGGCCTGGGAGAAGAGCAGCTCATCCTCTTGCTTGAGCGTAGCAGAGACCCACAGAGCTCAGTCCTTTCCTTGGAAATTCGGGGTGGTTAGACTGTAATAAAACATTCCTTGGGAATTCAAGGTGGTCAGACCTTAATAAATCCCATTCCACGTGCTATTTCCAGCTGCCTGTTGGCAAATCAGAGCCTGGAGTGACAGGAGACACTCGAGCTTTTCCCTTGCATCATCTGCAGCCAGGAGGTGACAAGAGCAGCCCAACTGTTCCTTGTCCCTCAGCTGTGCCCAGCCCTGGCAGCCCTGGGTGTCCATCCCAGCCCTGGCAGCATTCCTGCCCCAGGCTGCTGAGTGCCAGGAAAAGAGAAACAGATGCCTCACCAAGCAGAGAAAGGGGGAATTGTAGAATCGTGGAGTGGTTTGGGTTGGAAGGGAGCTTGGAGATCATCTCGTTCCAACCCCCTGCCATGGGCAGGGATGGATCAGGGTGCTCAGGGCTCCAAAGAGAGATTTCAGGCTCTGATGGGTTTTGTCTTCTGAGCATCCAGGGATTAGAGATCCTTCAGGAAGAGTCTCTTTCCCAGATGACATGAGAGACGGTAAGAAATTAAGGAATCTGATATCCTGCCACAGAGCACATCCCTGAAGCAGCCCAGTTCCTTGGATACCCTGGAACACATCCCTCTTGGCCTCACCTCCAACCTGATGGCATTTAAAATCTTCATAATTCATCCTTCATCCCGAGGGCCAGCTCCGAGCTCTGCTCCCTGGGACAGGGACAGCACCCAGGGAGCGGCTGGGGCTGGGCCAGGGCAGGCTCGGGCTGGAGATCAGGGAAAGGTTCTTCCCCCAGAGGGTGCTGGGCACTGCCCAGGCTCCCCAGGGAATGGGCACGGCCCCGAGGCTGCCAGAGCTCCAGGAGCGTTTGGGCACCGCTGCCAGGGATGCCCAGGGGGGATTGCTGGGGGTCTGTGCAGGGCCAGGGGTGGGACTGGATGATCCCTGTGGGTTTATTCCCACTCAGGCTATTCCATGATTCCATAATCCTCTGCCTTGCCTGTTGGGACAGAGCAGATATTCCCTCACAGGTAACTCAGCACTTCACACATCAACTCTGCATCCCGAGTTAAAAATCTTTTCCCGTGGTAACAAACCTGAAATTTGGGGGTTTGTCTTCCCCCGGGTGAATGTGCGCCGAGCTCCTGGAATTCTGCTCCCTGAATTCCACTTGCATCATCTCCTTTTTGGGGCGGGGACCCGGCGAAAGTGAAGCCAAAATTCGGTGCCGCCGGCCCGAGCTCCCTCTGCCGGTGCCGGTCCCGCAGCGCCCGCCCGGATCCCGCCCGGATCCCGCCCGGATCCCGCCCGGATCCCGCCCGGATCCCGCCCGGATCCCGCCCGGATCCCGCCCGGATCCCGCCCGGATCCCGCCCGGATCCCGCCCGGATCCCGCCCGGATCCCGCCCGGATCCCGCCCGGATCCCGCCCGGATCCCGCCCGGATCCCGCCCGGATCCCGCCCGGATCCCGCCCGGATCCCGCCCGGATCCCGCCCGGATCCCGCCCGGATCCCGCCCGGATCCCGCCCGGATCCCGCCCGGATCCCGCCCGGATCCCGCCCGGATCCCGCCCGGATCCCGCCCGGATCCCGCCCGGATCCCGCCCGGATCCCGCCCGGATCCCGCCCGGATCCCGCCCGGATCCCGCCCGGATCCCGCCCGGATCCCGCCCGGATCCCGCCCGGATCCCGCCCGGATCCCGCCCGGATCCCGCCCGGATCCCGCCCGGATCCCGCCCGGATCCCGCCCGGATCCCGCCCGGATCCCGCCCGGATCCCGCCCGGATCCCGCCCGGATCCCGCCCGGATCCCGCCCGGATCCCGCCCGGATCCCGCCCGGATCCCGCCCGGATCCCGCCCGGATCCCGCCCGGATCCCGCCCGGATCCCGCCCGGATCCCGCCCGGAGCTGAGCCGGGAGCCGGGATGCGCTTCCCTGGAGCCGGCCCCCCCGGCAGGTGGACGCTCGTTGGGTTGTTTATACAGGAGTGGAAAGCATCCAGCTCCGGAGCGGGAAGAGGTTTATCCCGATCCAGCCAAAAAGTTGGCGGTAGGATCTGGAAGAGCCGGGAAGCAAAAAAAAAAAAACAACCCCTTGATTCAGCATTGAGCCAAGCTCAGAGCAAGGGAGTGAAGCGGCCTAAATTCCCTCTTCTTGCTGCTCAGAATTGCTCTGGGATGTTTGTTGGTTTTTTTTCAGGAAGTTCATTTGGGAAAATATCCCAATTTTCTCGGTAATGTGTGTTGCTGGAACTGCAGAATCCTTTTGCAGCACAAGGAGCTTTTTGTTAAGGCTGGAGGAGAGAAGGCTCTGGGGAGAGCTCAGAGCTCCTTGCAGGGCCTAAAGGGGCTCCAGGAGAGCTGGAGAGGGACTGGGGACAAGGCATGGAGGGACAGGACACAGGGAATGGCTTCCCAGTGCCAGAGGGCAGGGCTGGATGGGATCTTGGGCAGGAATTGTTCCCTGGGAGGGTGGGTAGGCCCTGGCACAGGGTGCCCAGAGCAGCTGTGGCTGCCCCTGGATCCCTGGCAGTGCCCAAGGCCAGGCTGGACACTGGGGCTTGGAGCAGCCTGGGACAGTGGGAGGTGTCCCTGCCATGGCAGGGATTGGAACAAGGTGATTTTAGGTGTCTTCCAGTGCAAACCATTCCAGGATTCTTTAAGCCTCTGGTTCAGCAAATTGCCTTTTATTTAGAGGAAACCCTACTGCACCCCCAGAGCTGCCACCAACTCCAGGAGGAAGCTGGGATGCCCTGGCAATGTTTCCACAAGAAATTCAGGCAGTGCCAGGACTCTACTTCCATAGTTGCAATAAGCAGAAAAATCCAAGTGGATGAAGCACCTCCTTTTGTCCAGGAATTCCCACTTCATGGATCAGTAATTGAATTTTCTCCTCTCTTCTTCACTGTCACAGCCAGAGACAAAACTTCCAATTGATTATTGGTTTAGGCTTTTTATTTGGAATTTTTTCCTTCTTCTTCTTCTTTTGGGGAGGGGGAAGACAAAGGAAGAGCAGGAATTGTGTTGAGGAAGGATTGTAGGATTGGACCCTATGGAAGACCAAGATTTCCTGTGATCTTCCAGCACTCCTTAGAGGGTGCCATCACCGAGATTCCAAATAAAGTTGGGAATTTTTAATCTCCCTTTTTTTCTCTCATTAAAAAAAATTAAATAAATGTGAGAACTTTTAAATTTCCTTTTTTTTTTCCCATTTTCTTGAAAAAATAAACCTCGTTACAGAGCTCTTTCCCCAGGCAGGGGTCTTCCCTCCAGCTGATTCCCAATGTTTTCCAGGATGAGCTCCACATCCTGCTGCCTTCGCAGCAGCCTCAGACCCAGGTTTGAATTCCTACGGACTAAGCAGTGATGAACTCGCTATCAAAATAAGCAGGGCTTCCAAAAAAACCACAACCAACCAAACAAGGGGAGTCGAACTAACTCAGCAAAGACCTTCTGGAGCACCAGGGCTGGTGAATCACCCGTTTTTCCCTCCCTCAGCAACTCCATCCCTGCCTGGAGCCCCGGGGAGGGCAGGTGGAGTGGGAAGGGCATGACTTCAGAAAGCTTAAAAAAAAAAACAACCAACCCTTTTTTAAAAAAAAAAAAGAGGCAGAAAGTCGACATCACCCCAGTCATGTGATGCAAAAGGACCAATGGAGGCAGGTCCTGGAAAGGGGAACAGTTAAATTTGTAATTTGGGTTGTGTGAAACACTTCTTTGGGCCTCATAAACAACCACAGAACCACAAGTTGGGTACGGAGGCAGTCACCCAAGAGCGGGTCCGGGATATTGGTCAGCAGGGAGGGCAAATCGTTGTGCCTGCAAACCACAGGGTTTCGGAGGCTGGTAAGCATCATCAACCACAACCAAGCCGCTCTTTTTTTTGGGTGTTTTTTTTTTCTTTTTCCCCCCTCCTTCTTTTTAAGAAACAATTTCAGAGTTCTTTGAGCAAAAGTAGCTCAGGATCCGCTCCCCAGGCGCCGGGATGGAGCCGAGCGGGATGGCCGGGAGGAGGGTGGTGGCAATGACCAGTCTTCATTTTGCCCTCCCCAAGGTGGAAGAAACCCTCAATTCCCTGCCACTGAAGAGAGAGTGAGTTTTAAAGAGGAAACAATGGCTTCAAACAGCATATTTGAGTCACTTCCTTCTTACCAGCACTTCTTGAGAGGTAAGTGCCATTCAGAGTTTCTAAGTATATGTTTCTGCTTTCCCATGTTTCAGAAAATGCATGTTTGGGGAGGATCTGGGCGCTTCCTTGTAGCACATGGGGATTTTTTTTCCACTTCAGTTTTCTTTGAGTTGATATCTGAGCTTGCAGAAATATCATCTCATTGCTTATCAGTTAAAGAGATTACAACGAGGACTCATTTAAGCTGTTCAAGCAACCATGGCATGCTCGTGAATTTGCTCTTCCAAAATCCTCGTGGGCTCGGATAACTCCTGGGAATCACTGCAGGTTCAAGTGTGGCAGCACAAGTTTTTGGTTCTTTTTTGGGGGCTTTCTGAGCAGCCAACAGCACCCGCCACGCCGTGCAGGGAGGGAGCAGCAGAGCACGATTTAGGCTGGACTTAAGGCTCAGTAAAAAAAAGCTTAGGAACCTGCTAAAAGTTTAATGCAACTCACGTGGCTCGGGGAAAGGAGCAGTGGGGATGGACTCGGAGGCTCTGTGGATGCTCTGATGGCTGCAGGAGCAGCTGCAGCCCTGCCAGGGCTCAGGGGGGAATGGAAGGGTCTGTGTTGTGTCACCAGTGACCAGGAGCTTGTAACGTTCTTGTAATGTTCTCAGCACCCCCTGTGGAGCTGATGGCTTTAGTCACGGCTTATTCATACAGCCCGGCCAGGCACTGGCACGGGAAACTTCTCGGCTTCCTGGGAATTACCTTCCTCCATCGCTCCTGGAGCTGAACTTTTCCCCTCTCCACGCAAGCCTGTCCGGCAGCAGGGCCGTGCCCACGTGGGGGACAAGGACACGGAGCCTGTCCCAGCCCAGGCTTGGCTGGAGAGCAGCACTTCCGAGCTGGGTACAGCCCAGACTCGCCGGCCTCGCTGGGTGTGAGTCAGGAGTTTATTCCCATTAATAAGCGGGAATGCGGCCGGCTGCTCCCAGCTGCTGCGTCACCCCCTGGAGCAGCTCCTGCCACGCTGAGGGTCACAGCTCCCGGCAGGGACACAGGCAGAGGGCAGCCTGCCCAAATCCTCCCCGCCTCTGCTGTTCAACTCCTTTCCCCCCCTCTTCTCCTCATATCCAAAGTTTTTCTCCCATCTTTTTCCTGGCGCTGCAGCCCGTGAGTCAGCAGCACCTTCGAGCCGGGGCGGGGGAGATGCTGAAGGGGGAGCAGGAGGTGCCCGAGCGCTGCCATTGCTCAGCGCCCCGAGCAGGGAGAGGAAGCAATGCTGCTAAAAACAACAAGCAGGATCTTCCTGCAGTTCGTCAGCCTTTTTTTAAATTTGTTTTAAACTATTATTATTATAATATATTTATTTTTTTAGCTCAGAGACTGCTCGGTGTTCAATCTGTAGCACGGGAGGGGTTCTTGAGGAAATGTTGTGCGTCTTGATAAAGAACAGAGTGAACCTGGCGGGGCTGTGCTTGTGCAGTGCCAGAGCACAGCCAGGCCACGGGGCGGGATGGAGAGCGGGGGTCGTGTGGGTGGCAGGAACCCAAAAAATGCGAGAGCAGCTGGTTGAAAACCAAGGGCTGATTTGTCCAGAAAAGGAGGACTTTCATTAAAGCCGCTTAATCCAGCATGAGATTTAGCTCAACACCCCAGAATGGGGGTTATTATTGTCCTTGCTACTCATTTTTGGCATTAATGTTGCTCCAGCAGCAGTATTTGATTTTCTTTAAGGACTGGGCTACAAGCATTGCTAGGCTGGAAGTCATCTGGATGCCTTAGGAACACCTGGAATTTTCCAGGCCAGGCTGGACGGGGCTTGGAGCAACCTGGGATAGTGGGAGGTGTCCCTGCCCGTGGCAGGGGGTGGCACTGGACAATCTTTTAGATCCCTTCCAACCCAAATCCTTCCCTGTTTTTATATTTATATAAAATTTGCTAGTCAGTTTTGGCAGCCCGGGCGCAGATCCTGGCCCATGCCTGGCACAAGATCCTGCAGAACCTTGGGTAAAGAGGTTTTTTCCTGCAGAAAACCTCGGGTAAAACACTTCGGTCGAGTTGTAAAACGAATGTTTCATCACTGTGAAAGAACATGGTGCGCGAACGTGGAACGGTTTTCCAGCAGTTCCCTTTTTGTCCCTTTCTCCACTCAAACGAACTCCGGGCAGTTTCAAAATCCTGGGCGCAGCGGAAAGGAACGTTCGGGCTCGGGAGCAAGAGAAACAATCATCCCTAGGGTGGGTCGTTCTCACCCTATTTCTCAACAGGGTTTGCAAAGAAACGTCCCCGAAACGCCTCGTTTCTGTCGTTTCCCGCCAAAATTTATTGCACTTTCTCCCTCAACCGAAATCGTGAGGGAAAGGGGAAAATAAGTCGTTTTCTCCGTGGATTTCCCTTTATCAGGCCGCGCAGCTCCGTGAGGAGGAAATCCATAACTCTTTCTGAGCCTGATCCTACGTGGAAATTGGGAGAAGAAGGGGGGAGTGGGGAAGCAGCAGTGTTGTTCCAGCCCCCGAGGGCAGTGACAGGCGCGAAGCCCTGACATATTGATGGGCTGTGGTACACCACAAAGGATGCGGCCCTTCTTCTATCACACCACACCAGCTCCTCGCCTCTGCCACCAGCTGAAGGGACGAGGATCAGGCTGAGGCCTCCTGAATTCCAAACACATTCCGAGGGGAACTTCAGGGATGGGGGCATCGAAATGAGGCCTTGTGTCAAAAGAGCGAGCCTGCAGATTTTAAAGGAGGGCTAAATAGTTAACAATCACACACACGCTCCTCTAAGTTTTATAATTTCCAGTTTTATCATTTCTTAGGGTTCTTACCTTGTCCTGTAAGATTTCTTAATAATTTTGCCTATGAAAGAAAACAGAACTAATCTTTTTATGGAGCTCAAAATAGCACCAAGCGTAATATTTTCCAGGAGGGCACTTTTCCTTCTTTTTTGCTGCAAGGTCTAATTCTTTCAGTGTGCAAAGAAGGTTACTCCTGCTTTTGCCTTTGTGATTTTTTTTTTTTTTAATTAATTAATCATGGCCGTGGTGGGACATTTTGATGGTTTCTTATGAAATGGGAATGAACTCCAGCACAGCACTTCCGTGGCACGGAAAAATGGACTGGGGAGTTTCTTCTGAGTCCTACAGTGCCAAGGAGCACCCAGGAATTGTGGGATTCTTCCCTTTTAAATGTGAAATAAAAGTGTGGTGAGTCTAAGGAAGGGAAGAGAGCTGGGAGAAGGGTCTGGAAAACACATCCTGGGAGGAGCAGCTGAGGGAGCTGGGAAAGGGGCTCAGCCTGGAGCAGAGGAGGCTCAGGGGGGACCTCACTGCTCCCCACAGCTCCCTGACAGGAGGGGCAGTGAGGGGGGGTCGGGCTCTGCTGCCGTGTCCCAAGGGAAAGGAGGAGAGGAAATGGCCTCAAATTGCACCAGGGGAGGGGCAGGTTGGAGATTGGGAACAGTTTTTCCCTGGAAGAGTGATGAGGCCTTGGAATGAGGTGCCCAGGGAGTGGTGGAGTCACTGTCTGTGGGAGTGTTCAGGAGCAGTCTGGATGTGGCCCTTGGGGACAGGGTTTGGGGTGATGCTGGTGCTGCTGGGGTGGCACTGGATGGTCCTGAAGGGCTCTTGATGATTTAATGGAGAAGCTGTTCCTGTTCTGAAGGGCCCCCCTGCCTGGATTCAGGGACACCTGCTCCGAAGTGCTCTGCTCATTGAAAATTAGTGGCTCTGACATTCCTTGTGGTGGGATTCACACTGGAAAAGTCCCCAAGTCCCTGGTGCTGGGTGGGAGTGGAGGCTGAAGTGATCAGGGGCTTCCTCCCATCACCTCCAGCACTGTGGATTCCTCATCCCTGGCAGTGCCCAAGGCCAGGCTGGACATTGGGGCTTGGAGCAGCCTGGGACAGTGGGAGGTATCCCTGCCCGTGGCAGGGGGTGGAATTGGATGACCATTAAGGCCCCTCCCAACCTAAACCAGTCTGGGATTCTCTTTTTCCAGTAGCATAAATTCCCTTGTCACTGCGAAGAGGGGAACAAAATTTTTCTGGCCTTTTTCAGGCTGCCTGCCCCATACCAAAGAGTTAATTTGTGTCAGCATCGTAAACCACCGACTGCAGCTTGTGAATAGGAAATTGAACTAAAGCTCATAAAAACCTTGGCTTACAAGCAGAAAAACCTTGCACAATGCCTGATTTACACAGCCCGAGCTCTTTTTTCACTTTAAAGCCTTGAGAAACGTTGCGAGGCCCGAACGCAGGAAGTAAAAAAGTCTGACAGAGCTGAACACGCTGCCCTGGTGAGATCAAGAGATTTTTATCCTGCGCCAAAATATTTCACTGAGCGTTTGAGCAGCCACACTCAGCCCGGGGATGTGCTGGGCTGAGTCTAAAAAGGATTTAGGTTCTGTCTGGCCTGCACATCCCTCAGATTGTTTTGCCTTTGCCCTTTATCACTTGGCCATTAATTAGAGATTGCTGGGTGTTTTACCATGAGGGACAAACTCCAGCTCTGGGGCGGCTCTCTGGTGGGAAATGAAAATATCTCCCCCACACTGCCAGGGGATGCAGTAAAAATAGAAAATAAACTGCTTTTTTTTTTTTTTTTTTCCCTGACCAGAAGATAATCATGATTTAGTTCGACTGCTGAGGCATGACCCCGAAAGAACAGGCTGCTTATCTTTGAATGCATGTGGAGGCCAGTGGTGGTGGCAAGTTAGGAAAGTAATTTATGAAATGAGACTTCGGAATAAAGAATGAGTGTCTCAATCACGTTGTTATTTGAGAGGGGAGAGTCTGTACCTAAACCCAGAGTGGCAAAGGAAATTACTGCTGTTGGATTTAGGAACAGCTACACTGGCTTTGGGAAGCTGAGGAGAAACAGTCCCAAGGAAACAGCACATTCCTCTGTAGGGTATCCCAAAAACGGGAGAAATATCTGACTTTTGACATCCTGCCACGTGCTAATGGTACATCCTGGGCTCCAGAGGTTTCTGCTGCACATCCAGAGGGATTCCCAGAGGTCCAGGCAGGAATGGGAATGGAGAACAAGGCCGAAAGGCAGAGTGGGCATTAAATTGCACCAGGGGAGGTTCATTGCCATAAAACACCACTGAACCCAAGGCTTCAGCAGAATCCTAAAAACACCTGGGTCTGTCTGTACCTAGCAGAGCATCAGAGAACTGTTCAGGTTGGAAAAGCCCTTTAAGAACATCAACAATTTCTTAATCAATACCAGCCAGGTTTAGAGGGGGAAAAGAAAAGCTCCTTTTGCCTCTCCTTGCCCTGTTTTGGAGCACAAACCAAACCCTGTTGAAGCTGGGGAGGAAAGATCCCCTGTAAGCAGCTCTGTCGTCTGCCAGATGATTTGTGGCTTCCTCCAGGACATCTGGGATGGGCCACGCAGGGAGCCAGGCCACGGGCTGGCTGACTCACTGGGCTGAGAGGACGAGGAAACATTGCCCTCCCTCATTGCCTCTGCTCTGGAGAGGCTGGGTAATATTTGTACAAACTGGAGTCAGCTTCCCAAGTGGTGGAGTGGTGTCTCCCCTCTGAAGGGAGTCAGTGAGCTCCGTGGGGTGGCACCAGGGCAGGGGACAACAGCGGCGGTGGCTGAAGCCTCAGAGCGCCCACAAAGGGCTGCAGGGGCTGGGTGAAGCCTGTGCACACACCAGGATGTCCCCAGGGGTGCTGAAATCAAGGCACGTCACTCCTGCCAGTGGAAAGAGAAGGAATTATCCAAATTCCCAATGCAATTTCCAAAATAAATTACTTTTTTTCCACTGAGATCCCAGCCAAAGCCTGGCTTTACAAACAATTTAAATTCAATAATAGAACTAAACGTTTCAGTCCAGTAAAACTAAACCTTTTAGTCCAAAACATCAAGTTTTCTACAAAGATCTATTGAAACCACTGAGATAGAAGAAGAAAAGGGCATAGAAGGACTGAGTGTGAAGCAGGGAAGGAGAGAGTGAGAGGAGCTGCCACCTGGGAGAGTTTCCAGTTCATCCTTGATGCTGTCTGGAGGATTCCCCGCTTCTGCCTGCGAGTGAAACTCTGTCAAACTGGGCAGTTTCACTTCGTGAAGATCTGTGAGAACATTTTCTCTGGCATTGATCAATCTGGGCATTTTTGTTTCCAACCTGAAGTTTTTGTTTCGAGTTTCTCATTCCAGTGAACCCCAAACCAATCCAAGACAGGCTTGGGGTTTTTTTTCTTTTGCCTCATGAATATTTTGTCTTGCAGGGTGCTTTCTGTCATCTGCTTTCACACAGAAGCTGTGATTTTGAAAGACCAGAAGCTGCATTTAGGTCGGGTTTTGTCCGCAGGTTGAAAGGTTTATGCCTCACAAATCTTTCTGAGAAAGCCCTGGAAGGAAACCTGAAACCTGTCAGGTTTTATGTGATTTGCTATAAACATTTCAAGCTGCTGTACTTAGGGCAAGCCCTGCCACCCTCATCAAATCAGCAGCTCAGAAGCTCTGACCCAGCCCTTCCAGCGGCTTTTTGTGGTGTTTGAAAGAGAAAGGAGTGTTTGGGAAATCCCTGGCAGGTTCGGGGTGAAGCACAGCGTGGGGCTGAGCGAGGGTGTCCTTTGTGACAAATGTCTCGGGCCTTCAAAGCCCCAGCAGCGCCTGCAGCTCTCAGAAGTTCATTTTCTGTGTGGTTTTATGGCATTCAGCACAGCCAGCCGTGGGTTTCACAGAGCCACAGAATCGTGGAATTATCGGGGTTGGAAGAGATCTTTGGGGTCGTCCAGTCCCACCAGCATCGCCCCAAACCCTGTCCCCAAGGGCCACATCCAGGCTGCTCCTGAACACTCCCACAGACAGTGACTCCACCACTCCCTGGGCACCTCATTCCAAGGCCTCACCACTCTTCCAGGGAATTTTTCTTTCCCAGTCTCCAACCTGCCCCTCCCCTGGTGCAATTTGAGGCCATTTCCTCTCCTCCTTTCCCTTGGGACACGGCAGCAGAGCCCGACCCCCCCTCACTGCCCCTCCTGTCAGGGAGTTGTGGGGAGCAGTGAGGTCCCCCCTGAGCCTCCTCTGCTCCAGACTAACCAGCTGATGGCCACTTTGTCCCTGTCTGAAGGGGTCCAAGATTTTCTCTGGGACACGTTTTCTTTCCCCAAAGCAAGGGCAAGTGTGGCTGCAGGAATGTTTGGAAAGCAGTGCCACCTTAAATCTGCCCTGAGTGTGTAAAATCAGTAGTGAAAGCCCCGGGGTTCATCTCCCGCCCTCGGCCACCACCACAGCTCATCCTGACGTCTGCCAGGGGAGGCTGGATGGGCCTCCCCTCACTTTCAGAAGGACATGAGGGGCTGGAGAGTGTCCAGAGATGGGAAAAGGGTCTGGAAAATGCATCCCATGAGGAGTGGTTGGGAGAGCTGGGAAAGGGGCTCAGCCTGGAGCAGAGGAGGCTCAGGGAGGACCTCACTGCTCCCCACAACTCCCTGACAGGAGGGGCAGTGAGGGGGGGTCGGGCTCTGCTGCCGTGTCCCAAGGGAAAGGAGCAGAGGAAATGGCCTCAAATTGCACCAGGGGAGGGGCAGGTTGGAGATTGGGAACAATTTTTCCCTCCCAGAGTGGTGAGGCCTTGGAATGAGGTGCCCAGGGAGTGGTGGAGTCACTGCCTGTGGGAGTGTTCAGGAGCAGTCTGGATGTGGCCCTTGGGGACAGGGTTTGGGGTGATGCTGGGGCTGCTGGGGTGGCACTCCATGGTCCTGAAGGGCTCTTGATGATTCTGTGGAAGACCAGGGGAGACTCCAGTGCACATCACCCAGAGAGGCCACGGATCTGAGAGCAGGGCTGCACCCACTTCATGGGAAGGGCTTTGTATTTTAGAATTCAGTTACCAGATAATATCAGACTTCTGTAAAACACTTCTGGTTTTCAGGACCTCCATGTAAATGAGCTCTGGGGGTTGTATGAGTCAGGTAGAACAGAATTCATATCTGGAAGGTACACTCAAGTTAAGACTTCATTAACAAGGTTTTAACCTAAAGAGAGGTTTAGGTTAAATTTTAGGGAGAAATTCTTCTCTGTGAGGGTGGGGAGCAACCTGGAATGAAATTCCCAGAGAAGCTGTGGCTGCCCCTGGATCCCTGGCAGTGTCCAAGGGCAGCTTGAATGGGGCTTGGAGCAGCCTGGGACAGTGGGAGGTGTCCCTGCCTGTGGCAGGGGGTGGAATAAGATGATCTTGAAAGTCCCTTCCAACCCAAACCATCCTGGGTCTGTGAGTGTTGGTGAATCACTTGCTGACACATGTGGTGGTTTCATTGCTCCAAAGCCCTTGCAAGAAATTCAGTTACCATTTTCCATCCTTTTGGCCACCTCTGAGAGGAACAAGACCCCCCAGCCTGCGCCAGTTCTCTTTATGAAACCTGTAAAAGTGATGATGGATGGGGCTGAACGCCCATGCATTTTCACACCAACCATAAAAAGGCTTTGCACACTGAAACCAAGAGTCAGGTCTCACATAGGAACGTGAACTTCTTCGGGCTGTCCCTTGCTACACTGGAGGAGATGATTTAATTTTCTAAATGAAGCAGGGTTTCATACACAGTGTGCCTGGAAACTAGATGTGAATGGGTTTCAAGGTTAAAAACCAGAGACAGGGTGAACTTTTGGGGTTTAAAAGTGATGAACCACTGAGATTTTGGAATACCAATCAGAACTTTTAATGCTGGGGTGGTTTTCCTCTCCTCTAGTAGGGATTGCAATGGAAATAGTCATTTTTGTCAGCAGTTCCCCAGGGAATGGGCACGGCCCCGAGGCTGCCAGAGCTCCAGGAGCGTTTGGGCACCGCTGCCAGGGATGCCCAGGGGGGATTGTTGGGGGTCTGGGCAGGGCCAGGGGTGGGACTGGATCATCCTGTGGGTCCCTTCCAACTCAGGGTATTCCATCGTTCTGTAAATCCTGTTTGGGATAACAAGACATTACCAACATGAAGAGGGGTTTTAGGGTTCCCTGTGAGGTGAGTTTGGGTCATTAAACTGATTGCTAGGCAAGGAAAGGTGATTTGGGGTCACATTTTACCGGGGCAGTTACAGCAACCCAGTATTTTGTGTACATGGAATCTGGTCCAAGAGTCCAGAAACCACTGGAAAGACCTGGCTGATGGCTTTGGGCATTGGATGAGGCCTGGGATGACTCTTGTCCTGCAGAAAAAGGTGATGGCCCAGGTCAGCAGCTCATTTTGACATCTGCTTCTTGCTTTGGAGCAGCATCACGGAATCCTGGAATAGTTTGGGTTGGAGGGACCTCAAAGCCAATCCCATCCCACCCCTGCCATGGCAGGGACACCTCCCACTGTCCCAGGCTGCTCCAAGCCCCAGTGTCCAGCCTGGCCTTGGGCACTGCCAGGGATCCAGGGGCAGCCACAGCTGCTCTGGGCACCCTGTGCCAGGGCCTGCCCACCCTCCCAGGGAACAATTCCTGCCCAAGATCCCATCCAGCCCTGCCCTCTGGCACTGGGAAGCCATTCCCTGGGTCCTGTCCCTCCAGCCCTTGGGAATTGTCTCTCTCCATGTTTCCTGGGGCTCCTTCAGGCCCTGCAAGGCCACCCTGAGCTCACCCCAGAGCTTCTCCTCTCCAGGCTGAACAATCCCAGCTCTCCCAGCCTTTGCTCCCAGCAGAGCTGCTCCATCCCTCTGCCCATCCTGGTGCTTCCTCTGGGTTTGCTCCAACAGGTCAATCCTGGCCCTTCCTGCCCTGTTTTGCCACATTCTCAACTGAAAATGCCTCTGTGTGAGCCAGAGGTCCCAGTTCCAGCTGCCCTCTGGTGGGTTGGCTCCCTTTTCCAGGTTCATTGGGGCAGTCCCCTACCAATCCTTCCCCCCTGTGACAGCTCCAAGTTTTGAGCACATTCCCGACCCTCGTGGAGAGGGGAAAAGCAGCTCCTGAGGGTATCTGGGGTGTTCCTGCTTTGACTAAAGTACCCCAGTTGGAGATCAAAAGCACTTTTGAAACAGAAGCAGTTGGGGGTTTTTCATCTGTCTCAGCTCCTTTTCGGCCTTTGGAGAAGCCCATTCCAGGCAGAGGGATCAGGAGATGCTCCCGATCCCGGTGTGTGAGGGGATCAGGTGTGGGACCAACCCGGAGATGGGATAAACCTCGGAAGCTTCAGGTTTATAGAAATTCCTCACACGGAGGTTCCGGTTAAAACAAAAAAATCCCCAAGCTTGATTTAGCAGAAATTTGCGATCTCATTTGCACTTGTTTTCAAGGAAAATCTTTTCCCTGTTCCTTCACTTGCGTTCTGGCTGAAGTCCCTCACTTGTTAAGGTGAAGAACTTTAATTTCAAGGCACTGCTGCATTTTTTTAATGGTTTTTGGTTGGGTGTTTGTTTTTTTTCCCTGCAGAAAATTAAGGCCTCTCTTATTTGAAACAGTTCAAAGACGAATGAGAAATTAAACAAATAACCTGCAGAAAACCATGAGCTGGCCTATTTTAGGACGCAGCTACCTGCAGCAAAGTTTCCCTCGCTGCTTGTCCTTGGGTGAGAAAACAAACTGCCTTGTGATCGAGGTTTGGAGGAAATGCTGCTCTTTGCAACGCTGGCCACCAACAAATTCCCCCAAACATTTCTAGTGCATGACTTAGGCCGCCAGTTTTGCTGCTGGTTTGCGTTTCTGCAGCTGGAGAGCAGCCTGCTTTGAGTTACCATAAAATGAAGGCAAAAAAAGAGAGTATTTTATGGATTAAGGATTTGACTGACAAAAAAAATCAATTTAAAATATATATATTTTTTTTTTTTTACCAGAATTCAGTGCAGAAAAGAGGGTGAGAAAGTCAGGAAGGGGAAGAAGTTTTTCATTGTGTGGCTGATTGAGCCCTCGGATAGCAAAGCCACTTTTCCTCTGCTGACCTCTGTTTCCACTGGGTGCTGCGTTTTCCAGCTGGAATGGGGCATATTCCCGACCAGCTGGAGCTGCCAGGGGTTCAGGGAATGGTTGGGTGATGGAAACCTGAGGCCCAGCTGCTGCTATTTGAGACGCAGGTGTTTGGAGCTGCCTTTGCCCGTGAGTTAAAATAAAAGAATAGAGAAAACTCCCCCCAGGTTGTGCTCCCAGAATAATCCGCTGGCATT
>VZRQ01004234.1:227300-239405 GCA_013397975.1 Machaerirhynchus nigripectus | reverse complement strand
CCTCTCTTTTGGCCCTGGCTCCTATCCTGACAGAACAGTGTCTGCGTAGTTCTTTCGTGTCTGAGTACGACACAAGTCCTGTGTTGTTTTGGGCCCCTCACAAAAAGCAAGACTCTGAGGTGCTGCAGCGTGTCCAGAGAAGGGCAACGAAGTTGGTGAAAGGTCTGGAGCACAAGTCTGATGAGGAGTGGCTGAGGGAGCTGGGGCTGGTTAGCCTCAAGAAAAGGAAGTTCATGGAGGATGTTCTTGCTCTTTGCATCTACCTGAAAGGAGGTTGTAGTGAGTATCTTCTCCCACACAACAAGTGGCAGGACAAGACCAAATGGCCTCAGGTTGCATCTGGGAAAGTTTAAATTAGATATAGGAAAAATTTCTTTACTGAAATGATGGTCAGGCATTGGAACAGGCTGTCTGGGGAAGTGGTGGATTGATCACCCCTGAAAGCACTCAAAAAACTTTTGGTTCTGGCATTTGAGATGGACTTGGCAGTGTTAGGTTTATGGACTCCGTTCCTTGATTGAAAGGTCTTTTCCAAACTTAATGATTCTCTGATTATATGATCTTCATTAATGGTCTGAATTGTGGGGCAGCGTGCACCCTCAGGAAGTTTGCTGATGACAGAAAACTGGTAGGAGTGGCTGATATTCAGGGAGTTGTGATACCACTCAGAATGACTTCAACAGGCTGAAAAAAGGGGCTGACAGGAATGTCATTAAATTCAACAAGGGGAAGTGTAAAGTTCTGCACATGGGGAGGAATAACCCCATGTACCAATACAAATCAGGACCCCCCAGCTGGAAAGTAGCTTGGCAGAAAAGGACCTGGGGGTCGTGCTGGACACCAACTTGAACAAGAGTCAGGAATGTGCCCTTGCTGCAAAGAAAGTTAATGGAGCTGCTTTAAAGGTATTGCTCCCAGCAGAGCCTGTGAGGTGATCCTTCTTCATTCAACACTGTTAAGGCTGCATTTGGGTGTTGTGTCCAGTTCTGGGCTTCTTGGTGCAAGAGAGACATGGACACCCACAAGAGGCCTCCAAGATGGCTACGGGACTAGAACACCTTTCTGTAGGGAAAAGTTAAAAGGCAGGGACTGGGCAGCCCAGGGAAGAGAAGGGTAAGGGGAGATGTTCTCAATGCACATAAATACCTGAAGGAAAGTTGCAATGAAGACAGAACCAGGCTCTTTCCACTGGTGCCCAGTGACAGGACTGACCACTCTCATATAAGCTCTCATAATCTCTGTAAAATCTCCTCTCCCAGTCTTTACAGACCTTGTGGTTGGAAATTTGGAGAATCATACCAGATGTAAATGTACGTAATGGATCTAAAGTTTGGTCTTTTTTCATAGTTTCAAAGTATTTGACTTAAAGAACTTGAAATTAAGATTTTTTAAGGTAAAATCTATTTTTAAAAAAATCATTCTTTTATCATCTAAGGTGCTAATTCACAGCATGCAAAAAATTATTTGAGGCAATTTTAAGAGAATTTCCATTGCAGAACAGCAGTTACTAGATTGAACACTAAAATTACTGCAGATTTATGACAGTGTTGCATGAGAAAATTTGGCTCAGGCAGTTTGCATCATTGAACTGAAAACACAAAGGAATAAGTTTTATGAAAATCTCCCAGGTAAATAAGTGCATGTTGGGGAATACAGATTAGTGCCCAATTTAATAATAGGAAATTAACACCTACAGTTTTACTCATGAAGGAGAAAAGAAGATCCTTAAAAATACTTTTATGCCTTCTTTTAGTGCTTTCAGTCTCTTCTCTGTCTTTGACCTAGTTAAAATTCCTCTTTAAAGAATCAATAACATGTCCACTTCTTTCCATTTTCAATTTGTTCTGATGTTTGAGGAGCAATCAGAAAGACTTTTTTATCTTTCTGATGTGCAAGCCACAGATCATAAAGCAGAGAAATACTGTCAAAATGAACCCAGTCCAAGTAGTAGCTCATCTTGTTCATCTTTATCTTACATATTTTGCTAACGCTCTGGAAGTTATACTTCTTCAGTGGTATAGAAATCTATGCATTGATTTCAAGTTGCTGTCATAACATAAGGGACTGGCAGGTCCCAAAGGATAGTGACAGCTCATCTGTAGAAGCAGACAGCATATAGAATTTTTGGCTTTTTTTTTCTAAGGTTGAAAAAGTGCCAAGCTCACAGGACTGCAACATTCCCCATGGGGCCTGCTACAAAACTTCCTGTGAGCTATCCTTTTGTTACTGGGGGAAGTGACAGAATACCCCCTCCACGTAATCCAAAATTAATTTCTGCTGAAATTTCACATTTGTTTTCCTCTGTTTGCTTTGTTTCATCCTAGTCTATTTTAAACAACATTTCTTTAGGAGAGTGTTAAAGAGTGTTTAAGCTCTGCGGAAGAACTTTTCTGGTTTTAAGCTGCAGCAGTTGTACTGCAAGTTTAGTATCTAAGGTGTATAGTAATGACAATGGATCTCACTGCAGGACAAATATGTAACAGTAGTGCAGATAATGCAGATCAGATGTAAAAGTTAAATGAAGATCTGGATTTCTGAAGGTTGAAAAGGTGTTCATTACTTCAATTTTGTTTTCGGACTTAGTGTATTTCTAAAATCTCCTCAGCTAAAAGACACTACTATTATATATTATTATTATTATTATTATTATTATTATATTTTTACAAAATTCTTGTTGGATGAAAGGGAATCCAGGCAAACTGTTTATCAGAAGAGGATAAAATCTTTAAAGAAAAAGTAAAATAAATTGTCCTATGAGTAGAGAAACTCCTAAAACTGAATTTCCTTTGAATATCTTTCCTTTAAATCCCAGCTTTAAATAATTATGCTGAGGCAACATGCCATCTGACTGCCTTTGGATTGCATGTAGCTGAATAATATAAATGGTTCTCTGAAGAACAGTAGAGGCTTTTTGGTTGGTTTTTTTTCCCCCTTTTTATTATGTTCATTTGGTTTTACTGCAATTTTCATGTCTTCTACTATCCAAATCTTTGTTTCATCCTGATACCCTAGATCCCTATCAGACTTTACAGATATTCAAGAGACATCTGAAATAGCAGAAGAAATATTGGGATGATAAAAGGGAGCATAAACTGTAATCCATACCTGAACACTTTGAGAGTAAGGTTTAAAGACAGGGATCATATTCCTCATAAAGAAAATCTAAATGCATCCTTCATGTATTCTCAGGCAATGACGAATTTTTGATTTCTTACCTGTGGTATCTTTGCCTCCATATTGTGTATAATTTCAACTAAGGTCGAAATAAATAGAGTTGTGCTCAAAATTTGTTGATGAGAAAAGAGGAAACACTTTATAAAGCCAGGAATATATTGTTAGTATAAATGGAACCTTATCCAAGATATAATCACAGTCCAAAATTTCACCTGGATCAAGGTAATCTTTGCCTTCTTTTTTGCTCTTTCTATACACAGCAAATTAAGGTTAAATCTGAATAAATAGCACCTATCAAAGCTGGGTTTAGATGCACGTAGCACCAATAGGTGCATGCAGCAGAAAACTGAGTGAGTATTCACACAAGCCAGATAATAAAAGGCAAAATTGCCCAGTTTTTTTGCTGCAGCTCTTCACATCTTTGAAAGACTGAAATTAATAACCCCATCTCTGTTTTCATACTTATGTCATGATTAACAATTTTTATAATTAAAAGGATTCTTTTAATTAAAAAGTTTTTTATAATGTAAGTACTTTGAAAGATTCAACTACAAATTTTTGTTAAAGTTAAAATTAGATTTTATTGCTATTTCTAAAGAACTAAGTATAACTAATGAACTCTGCTTCATGGAAGCTATTTGACTTTATACCTTAATCCACTTCTTATCCCTCCCTGTGTTTACTGGCATTAAAAAAATTATCAAAACAAGATGCAGAAGAAAATGAAGCATTCTTTTAATTTATTGCAAAACTTTATTTTAAAAGAAAAATAATTTGTTTGCTTTGCTATTTTTCTCAGAATAAATAGTACTCCAAAAGAAACTAATAGATGGTAGCATATTTAAAATAACATTTAGATGATCACAGCTTTCCAGATGAAATGACAGATGTCCAAGGATTTTTTTCTGTGGAAAAAATCAAGAAAAAATATCTGCTCTCTAGTGTATATCAACACATATCGCTGTCAATTTTGGCTCTTGCAGCATATACGCTTCTCCTCTTAGCACAAGTACATTAAAATCCCAATTTGGCAACTTAAGGTAAGGAAAAAATTGTTTCCAGGACTTTATAGAGCTGACTGAAAAGATGTTAGCTCAAAGAGGGTTATTTATTGACATTTCTACCATTATTAGTACTGAGAAGCCTGAAAAATAGATGCGTTGAAAGCTTTCCAACTTGTAGAAAAACAAATCCATCACGAATATTTATAAGGATATTTTAATCATAATATCTCTCAGAATTATGGCTGTTAGACAATTTTATGCCAATCAGGAATTCTGGCTCAAGATAGAACAGACATTTTATGAGAAAGTGCAAACACTTCCTGCATCTCTTGAATATCTCCATCATGGCTGGTGAAACTCTAAAATGTCTACTGAGATAGTCTGAATAATTATATCAGAATTTTGTCTTAATTGTGTAGATTATTTTTTTTCAAAAATGTGATGGTTTTGTGTTCTAGATGTTTATTTCTGAAATAATTGTTTTGGATATTTATTATTTTTGAAATTCACTGTGATAAAGAGGAGTCAGTTCTTCCCCATAGTGCCTAATTATTAAAGTTGCAATTGTTGCCTAGCATCATACAATCCTGTTGAAATAGATATCCTCTCCTACATGCTTCTTTATTTCCCTTTTTATAATATGCTGTGACAACTCTTGTTATTTTCTACTTTTTTTATTTCATGCGCTCTTTAAAGTTTTTTCTAGTATTCAGAAAATATGGCAAAAATTCTGTAATGCATTCAATGATTTGTAAATCCCAACTGGCTTTCTAAAATCTTTGGATTGCACCTCGCAGTAAATAGTATTGTCTCTTTATTTCTAGTGGTGTCCATGCTGCTCAGAAACTGTGTTTAGCTTCGCGCAATACTCCCAGAGAGTTTTTTTCTCAGAGACCATTAGGTTTTATATTAGATAAATAAATAATAATAATACAAGGAGGGGGAAAACCCCTGACTCCTACTGTTGATTATAAACTGATATAACGTATTTTACTGGAAGTTTTGTGGCATTTCTACATAGATGAGAAAAAGTGTCATCAATCCATTGTCAGGCACTATCAGAGATGCACAAATGGCAGAAAGAAGAATTAGGTGCCTCTGGCATGCATTAGTAATCTACAGTGTGGGGTTTTTTTTCTTTTTTTTTCTCAAGAATCCCTAAATGTATAAAAATTACTTTCTCAACAGAACATGAAAGTGACAGTGTTCTCCTTCTGTTAAATATATGTTAATGTGTCTTTATTTCTGAGAATTAAAATGTCAGATTTGCATTATGGTTTGGGTTCAAAAAAATAACTGCTAGAATACTACAGCCACTGTTCATAAGTTGCAGAACTGGAGAGAGATGGATTTGATGGGTGGACTGTTCAGTGGGCAAAGAATTTGTTGGACAGTCACATCCAGAGGGCAGTGGCTCAGAGCCCCAGTGAACATCAGTGACAAGTGATGTTTTGTAGGGGTTGGTATTGGGACTGGCAATTTTTAACATCTTCATTGGTGACAAGGGCAGTGGGATCGAGTGCACCCCCAGCAGATTTGCAGATGACAGCAAGCTGAGTGGTGCAGTTGGCACACCTGAAAGATCGGCTGTCAATCAGAGGTTCCTGGACAAGCTTGAAAAGTGGGCCCTGTTACGATCCGGTTTAAGCCCAGAAGAGCAGAGAAAACTAAGCCTCTGCGCGTAAACCAGAAAGAACTTAGAGAAGGTTCAAAATATTCCCAAAAACAAGATTAAAACCAAACGAGGTTAAATGTTGGTGCCAAAAAATTGATGTATTTTATTTAATAGTAAAAGAGACAAAGAGAAGGAAAGAGAAAAGAAAGGGAGAAAGACACAGAGAAAGAAATCTGTGTGNCCCCTCAGCTGGGCTCTGCACAGTGAGGATGGGCGGTCACTGTGCCTTTGAGCAGAGGCTTTTCCAGCACCCAAAGCCTCTCTCCCCCCACCCTTTGGTGCGAGGGTCTGTGCAGGCCTGGCAGCTGATAGCCCTGGGGCTGTGGTCTCCACCCTGGAGGTGCTAAGCTTTAGGCTTTGTGAATGTCTCCAGCCCTGAGCTGTTACTTTATCTTATCTTCATCAGCGAGCAGTGTAAGGCCTCAGGCAGGGCCCCTTTCAGGGTGCGGTGTCTTTGCAGATTTTGCAACACAGTTTTAAAAGTCTTTAATTTCAAAAGTTTAAGTCATAAACTGTAATATTTCAGTCTCTCTCAGGCCCATGGGAATCTCATGACAAGGCCAAGTGCAAGGTGCTGCACCTGGTTTGGGGCAACACCCAGTATCAACACAGGCTGGGGGATGAATGGATCAAGAGCAGCCCTGAAGAGAAGGACTTGGGAGTGCTACTGGATGAGGAGCTGGACATGAGCCAGCCATGGGCTCTCAGAGCCCAAAAAGCCAAACGTGTCCTGGCCTGAAGCAAAAGCAGCGTGGGCAGCAGGGAGAGGGAGGGAATTCTGCCCCTCTGCTCCGCTCTGGTAAGACCCTACCTGGAGTGCTGCACCAAGCCCTGGGGTCCCCAGTGCAGGAAGGCCATGGACCTGTTAGATCACATACAGATGAGGGCCTCTGAGTTGATCAGAGAGATGGAGTACCTCTCCTGTGAGGACAGGCTGAGAGAATTGGCATTTCTCAGCCTGGAAAAGAGGCTTTGGGGTGATGAATTTCAGCCTTCCAGTACCTGAAGGGAACTTACAGGAAAGATGGAGACAGACTATTTACAAGAGCATGTAGTGACAGGACAGTAGGGCATGGGTTTAAACTGAAAGAGAGTAGGTGTAGATTAGATTAGGAACAAATCTTTGTTGTGAGGGTTTTGGCAAAGATTGCCTGGGGACATTGTGGATGGTACATCCCTGGCAGTGTTTAAGACCAGGTTGGATGGAGATCTGAGTAATCTGGTCTACTGAGAGGCATCTCTGCCCATTGCATGGAGGTTGGAATCAGGTGATCTGTAAGGTCCCTTCCAACTCAAAACATTCTATGATTCTGTGATCTTATGCAAAAGTCACACATAACAATTTCCATATTTAATAATAGCATTCATTATACTACCTCCATCCTTCCTACCTGTTTAATAGAAAATCTCAGCAAACACCTCAGAAAAATAAACCTTTTTCTCTCTATTTTAATGAAAACCCTTTAAAAGAATTCTTCTTTTGACCTGTAAGAATAATATGTGCTGACTAAGGAATACATGAAGCGTAGGAAGAAATACATGATGACAAGCATCCTTTGCACATTTATTTGCTGCATTCTCATTACTGCCTCTAGTTAAATACATGCACAAGATAAAGACAGCTAGTTGAGAGACTTGTGAAAGGCTGTTAATTCTGGAACTCAGCAAGAACAATATGTGTATATGTTATTAGGACAGAGGAGTTTTATCAGTAATTGCTCTTCTTTATTGAGCACTGAGTAATTGCTGCAGAAACAATCTCACAGGCCTGCCCTGTCTCACACAGTCACCTTCCAGTGGAATTCTGTAATTATTGTTAAAGGTTCATATTTGCCAATTCTAAAAGAGTACTGATAATTTTTTTTTTCAGAAAAGGATTCCTTGAAAAAAATGTTTCCGAAGAGAAGTGCTCGCTGTGAGAGTGCTCAGGCAATTGTTGCAAAGTTCTTCAGCAGCAAAAATGGTCAGATGCTCCTAGTCTTTTGTATTTGAGATTGTTCAGCTAGCAATGGCCACTGTACGAGCCTGCTCAAAGTGGAGTACTTCCACCTGTCACTGAAATGTTGTCTGCTCATCTGTTCTGGACAGCTAAGTCCCACTCTGTTTTCTGCTTACAGAGACTTCAAAAAAATTATGCAGTCAGACTAAAAGTGTTTTCATAACCATATCTTTTATATGGTCAGAAGATTTTTCCCCTTGAGTTGTACTGTGATCAAAAACCTTAAAGGAAAGAAAGATCATTTAGACAGTTACTTTTAGATGTGCCCTCCATAAAGGTTATGTCCTGACTCCAGCGCCGCAGCAGGATACCTTTTTTGTTGTTTTGCAGTGAAATGCCCCATGAAAGAGGTGTGAACAATTTTATAATAAATAAAAAACCAAAACAATACCTTTCAGTTGGGCTAAGCCGTACAACTGGGTATCCTCAGGTGGTTACTTCGTAGAACACTTTACACAATACTGCAAAGTAGTAAGCATGAATGGAGTTAGAGACATGAAACTCTAGAAAATTTCAAATTAAGATATTTTTGTTTGCAAACCTCATTCTGTTGCAGCCATTCCAAATTCCTCTCATTTTATTTTTCTCTTGTTCATCATAATAGAGAATGTAAAAAGTAGTAGTAGCTGAGGTTGTTTGCATCAGGAAGAAAAAGCACAAAGCATTGAAAATAGAACAAAGCAATTCAGCATCAAAGTTTAGTGTTACTGGCTGCATTGCTACAGTTGCAAAGTAATTTTGTACAATCCGCTGAGCATGCCCTATTTTGTGAGGCATCAAATATTACCTTGGATATAAAGTCCAACCCCTCTGGCAATTTCTGACTGCTTCCATTCTTAATTTTTATAGTTTGCTGTACAGAGGTGCCATGAAATTCAACAAAACCTATTTGTTTGTCCTCTGCAATGTGTCTGCAATGTGTCTGCAATGACCCTCACCTGGGACCCCCATCTCAACACCCAGGACTGACATTCAAGCTCCTCAGTCTCCTGCTCATAGACCTCATATTGTGGGTGAGCCTTTATCCAGCCCTGTTGAGCAGATAAAGCATTTTCAAAGTTGGCTTGTGTATTGCGTTTGTGAGTATATACACATGGATAACTAATTAGGAAGTGAGAATTGCCTCTTTTTAGCAATGTGTGCATTATGCAGTTTGCTTTTATTCGAAGATACTTTCCTAACAAAAAAAAAAAAACAAGCAAAGGTAAAATGTATGCAAATGTTCTTCAAGTTATTGTTTGTTGGCTTTATATTCATTAATTTTTTTTTGTTGTATTGTAGGTTTAATTCCTCTTCCAACAAGTAAGTTATAGCTCTTAATAAAACTGAAAGTCAGTCTGTGGTTGTTTTAGTAAGATACTGTGGACTGTAGTTCTTTTCCTTTAATCAGAAGATAATCTTGGTACTGAATTACTATTTCTTCAAGTCTGTAAAAACATGAAAACTTAACCTAAAGACTAGAGCAGAACAAATTTAATAGATGCCATTGGTTTTAAAACCAGGAAGGAGCCAAGGAATAAGAAAGTTAAAAGAGAAATAAATTTGTTTGTCTAGGCTGGTACATGAGAGATTTCACAGATTTGTGGCGTGAAACTTTGAGAAAGCATACTATCAACAATTAGGTGATAAATGACTTGTATGTGAGAAGAAAATGCATGAACATTCCTTATTGCCAACAGGTTTCATTTATTATGAATAGTAAGCAAGCACAGATACATAGCTGTTTGTACCATTTTGAATACCAGTGCTCAAAGATTTTAGAGTACATCTGAAGTGCTGAATGTAGGGGGGGGGGTTGTTGCTTGTTTGTAAGGGTTTTTTAAAATTCTATTACAGCAACTTTTCCCTGATTCTTACAGGATCACAGAATCATAGAATACTTCAAATAGAAAGGGACCTTCGAAACATCTTCTTCAGCCCCCCTGCTGGGGGCAGGGACGTCTTGCACTAGGTTAGGCTCAAAGCACCCTCCAATCTTTGAACACTTTCTGATGAGGCGCCCACAACTTCTCTGGGCAACCTGTTCCATTGTCTTACCACCCTGACTATAAAGAATTATTTCCTTAGGTCCAATCTAGCCCATCTGAAATCAGGACACACCCTCTTTCAGTTCAAAACAGTTTCCCTTGTCCTGTAACTGCATTCCTGGTAAAAAGTCTCTTGCCGTTGTTTTCACAAGCCCACTTTAATTTTTGAAAGACTGCAATAAGACAGAGCCTTCTCTTCTCCAGGCTGAGGAACCCCAACTTTCTCAGCCTTTTGTCATAGGAGAGGTGTTCCATTCCTCTGTCCATCTTTGTGGCTCTCCCCAGGCACTTCTACCACATGTCCATGTCTTTCTGCTGGGGACCCCAGAGCTCAACACAGTATTAAAGGTGGGATGTCATGAGAACAGAGAGGGAGAATCACTCCCTTTGCCCTGCTGGCCACACATCTTTTCGTTCAGCTGAGGATACAACTGGTTTTCTTGGCTGCAAGATCATTGCTGGCTCATATTCAATTTTTCATCACTAGCACTTGCAAGTTCTTATCAGCAAGGCTGCTTTCAATCCATTCATGCTGACTGTACTGATATTTGGGGGTTACCATGACCCAGCTGCAAGATCTTGCACTTGGCCTTGTTGAACTTCATGAGGTTCACAAAGCCTTATAAAGATCCCTCTGAATTGTGTCTCATCCCTTAAGCATATGAAGCACACCACTCAGCTTCATGTCATCTGTTTGGGACAGGTCACATTTAGCTATATAACAAAAGTTATAGTGGCAATATCTTGTGACCATACCTACCTAACCTTTATTTAAAACTGCCTGCCCTAAAACAACTTATTCTTCTTTCTGAATGCTACAAATACCTCATACACATAATCAGTAATTTCCCCTTACATTTTAGACACTAGAACTGAAGAATTTTTCTGTCTTGTCTTGCAAAGAAATAATGAGGAAAAAGTGAAGAGCACTTTTCAGCTATAAAGGCAGGAGGAAATGTCTGAGATAATACACTTGTTTCTCATCTGCTTACACAATAGTGATCCAAATTAGCTAGTTAAAAACATGAGGAAAGGAGGTTGGAGACTGTTTGCCTTCATCCTCATAGAGACATAGTAACTATGATAAAACCAAAACCAATTACTTTCCAAAGATATTATTAAAAAATAAAAAAGAAAAAAAAAGAGATAGATTTGGTACTGCACCGTGTCTTCCTCACAATAATTCAGTACTTCAGTGGCTATAAGGAACAGTTATGAAACTGCAGCTATTCTCAGGAATATGTTACATTGGATAGGCAAAAAGAAAAAAAAAATTGAAATTACAGACACAACTCATATTTTTGTGAAATCTAAGTAGCAGTGAGAAAGACAGCTCCAATTAATAGGAAGAAAAACTCTTAGTTACAGAAATTTGGGCAAAGAGCATGGAACTTAAAGGACATTAAATGATCTGAGAATAGTCAACTGACACTACTAAACTGGAATTAGATCTACTGTTGATACAATTAAAATGATGACACATAATTAGAAATAAAACCCATTCAAATTTTTGAAATTTTATGTCTCTGATACTTTAATGTCGTCTTTGATTGGATATCAAAAGCAAATGATGTTTTGTTTTGCATACTTGTCAGATACTCTCTTCTGATTTCAGTGGAATCAGGAAGAGATCAGATCTCCTGTGTATACATGGAGTTTTGTTCTTAAATTATTGTCAAAAATAATCCTTTTTATTAATATGTAAGACACTCTCTTTTTTTCACATGCCTACTAAAACTGTAAAAGTCAACGTAATCACCCACCTCACTACCAGTGGTTCCGTTGTATCTAATGGATACTGTGTATCCAGTAAATATGGATACACATAGTTAACTTGTTAACATAGTTTTAGGGAAATATGCCATTGGCACATTTTGAGTACATGCAGCTGGATGACTACTGAAGTCTTTTATTAGGACTTTTTCACTGTAGATTTTTTAAGCATAGGAAGAATATAAAATGCTTATTCTGAACTGTATCACAGATATGAAGATATTTAATTCAGACTTGCATAACTTGCTTGAAACATAACATCATATAGGATTTATTGTATCACAGATTTTTTTCTATAGAAGCTTAAGAACAGAATTTTACCTCAGAATCAAGTAACTATAGAAAACAGATCACAGAAACTTCCATCTATTCTGACCATACCTAATTATTCCTGAATAATCACACCTGATTATTCCCCTAAAGCCTTAATTTTAAGCATCTTTCAATCTTCAA
>VZRQ01004234.1:188352-227271 GCA_013397975.1 Machaerirhynchus nigripectus | reverse complement strand
AAAAAAAACCCCAAACAAATAACCCACACAACCCCACACACACAAACAAACGGCAAAACCCCCACAGACCAACCCCTTTCAAATAATCACGAATACTGAAGTGAGATGCATGTTATGGATTGAAAATAGGACAAGTAAAACCTGTAGCTATTTTAATATAAGAATTAATTGGCTAAGTAATAAATTTCTAATCTGATTAGGTAATTGATTTTCTCAAAGAGTCAATTTAGTCTTTCTTTTCAGTAATAAATAACAAATCCTTAAACCTTTCGGCTACACTGGACTATTCTCTTAAATTTGCATCTTAAAGGAAAACAAAGAAATATGTCTGAACAACCTTCACAGGAAAAAGCCTGGACAGTCTCATAAAAAACAAAAGGAGAAAATTTCTTTAAATGGCAGTGTAATCATTCCTTATATAGAAATTGGCCAGCAAATCAACTAGAATTGTTTTACTGGCAAGGACTGGGAGTAGTTTTTTTATTTTTATGCAAACATGTCTATAATGTCAGAAAATGGAAAAAAAAGTTCTAATGGTTTGCTTAGATACTTTACTAATGCTCAGTATGGGTATTGGTTAAGTTAATCATTGCCTGTGTGTGAATATATACAAGTCAATTCTATACCATCCTGGAGTTCAGTGATAGTCAAAGCAATGAAAAATTGGTGATGGGTTCCCAGGTTTTGGGAAACAAAGCCTGAATTTAATGTTAGACATTGATTTGATTATTTTTCTTCACACTTATGCAAATTATGCTAACAGGTTTTTGGGGGGCCTTTTAATGTTTTGTTTTGGTTTATGGGGTTATACTTTTCTCAGTGATGCAAAGTACTATGATATCAAGACAACAGCAAACACCCAGAACACAATGACTTTGAATTTAAGTTGAAATTTAAAAATCAAAAGTAAAAGGATAAAATTTAGGTTACTTTTAATGAGATCAGGCTTCACACTCAGAATTTTCTGAACTTACTTTTGTAGCTGGTTCTTCTTGTTTTCATCATGTGAAACTAATAATTCATCGGTGTATGACAAAGCTCAGTTTAAAACAAACCCAAAAACTAACATAGCATTTTTGAGAATATTTGGAAAAATTACCCAAATAATGTATTGCAAAAATATGTGGTTTCTCAAAGGCAAGCTAATTAATACAATTTTTTAAATACTGAGGTGTATTAACAAAAAAACCCCAACCCCCACATAAACCAGAAAAATATAGGATGGCAAACTAGACTGAAATCTCTGCATGATACATTGAAAGGGATAAATCAATTGCATTCCAAATGGATACAGACTTAGAAAGTCATGTTAGAAACTAATATAAATTAAGGATATTCTAATAAATCAAGCAGCAAGGGAAACAAGGAATTGAAGTACTAAAAAGCAATCTTTTGTACTGACACTGAGATTTACCTAAAAAACATAATTCACAAAATAATATGACAACTTGAAAGCATTTTTAATATTTTAAAGAAATATGGAAGTAAAATTTGTTATGGATGTAAATATTGATTATGTATGTCATACAGTTATTTGTAACTATTTCCCAGACACTGATAGTTGCTTCAGAACTCAGTTTCATGGAACAAGTAGCAATGGTAAAGAACTTTTAATAGCAAAGGCCTTGTTTCTCCCAGAAAAAATTATCCAGAAAGTCAAGCTAGTGTTAAAAGCAATTGGAACTTGTGGTACAGATTGCAGCAGGAAGACCATTTTTAATATGTAGTTAAATTACATTCTTTCATGAATTGGGATAATGTCAAACCTGGATCAATAGAAAGGAATTCCTCCTGACTTTTGATAGAGCTTCCTAGAAGCTCCTTGAAACCAGATTTCTGAAACCCTATACCAAGACAAGAGCATTTCACTTAGAGACTCATTTAATGCTGTGTCTAGTCTAGAGTAACTAGAGTGATTCTGAGTTCAAGCGTACTGTGTTGGGACCTAGTTAGGTGCAAGCCCTCATCTTCTACTTCCCTTGTTTCCTAGAAAAAGTGAATCTAAATAGTTGGTTTTTAAAGGTAATGTGAATTTCTGCAGAGCCAAACAATCTCAGCGGTGAGCCCTGCAGGATCCTATCTAAATAAGAAACATCCCAGAAGGTAATTGAAGAAGCAGCCTATAAAAAAACTGCAATAGTACAAGTCAACAAGGAAGTATCTTAATTAATGTGTCATTTTCTTGTCTATTTATTCAGTGTGGAAAAAATTGGAATTTCAGGGTAATACAAAAGAAGTTCCTTATTAGAAACAATGCAGAATGCATCAATTATATCTTTGTTCCAGTATAGAGACTTGTAGTGGGTTTGTTCGCATTTCTTACCTTCTGTGAGATAAGAATTAGGAGGAATGCAAAGCAGGCTCCAAACTTAAAGAATATAATAAGTTTCTTAACAGAACTAAAAGAAAAAAATTAATAAGAGTCAGAATAAACCTTCAGAACACTTCTCTTCCCCCCATCCTCTTCCTTCCTCCCAGTTACGGCACAAAGACACAAACTTGGGATTATTTCAGTCAGTTTACCACCTCTGTAATAGTCTTTCATCAGTTCACTTAGGGAGTGGAGTCTCTTTTGCCCATGCTATGGGGCTGGCTACCCCACAAGAAAGAGTCTTCTCATGGCTTCCACTGTCACAGCACAACAGCCACCCCGGGGTGGTTTTCTACTGGCATGTGAAAAATCCCTTCCCTTGGCTCACAGCTTTCCCCACAACTGTTTTCAAGGGTTCCATCTTAGCTAATGTGGTTCTATTTTAAGTATGAGCTGTTCAAGAGCAAAGGTTCTCGTCATCTACCTCTAGGGGCATCTTCATCTCAGGAAGAGAGGTCTTCTTTCTTCCATGGGAGCAAGGGTCTTCACTTCATCACTATCTCTATGTTCAGGCTTCTCACTGGATCACAGCTACTTCAAAATTTACTGATTTCTGCACAGGCATCTTTGCTCGTGGTTACAGTTTGAACACTCTACCCCCCATGCTTATAACAAAATTGCAAGGGGCTCTCAGATGTAACATAGTCACCATAGTCACCATCACCATAGCATTATAAAAGAATTTCAGCTTCTAGGTTTAAAGCATCTCCTCTATTTCCCCTCTCTGGGCTTCAGCTCTTTCTTCTTCACTGACTTTGATATCACTATCATGGTGTCTATTCATGTACCTTTGCTTTTCCCTTTCCTCTGACCTGGGAGAGGATTGATGTTTGCAGGTTGCATTTCTTCTTGGGAACTTATAGTTCAGAAGGGGGTAATCTTACCCGGAGTGTGCAGCTGGAATTTATCTCTCTGGTGGTCACATGATCTCTGCTGGGCAGCGGCCAGGAGCTGGTCTCGCTGTAAAGTTCATTTCGGCCGCACCGCAGAGGGAGGGAGGGCCATCCCAGCTTGCAAGGAGCCGTGGGCCGTGGCCCTGCCCCCTGCCAGGGCCGAGACGGAGCAGGGCTGTGGCCCCGGCCCTGCCAGGCCCTAGCGGTCAGGCCCGGTCAGGCCCGGCCAGGCCCAGCCCAACCTCCGCTGGGCCAAGCGGCCAGGCCCAGTTACCTGTCCAAGGGCCGGAAGCAAGAGAGAGCTTCCTGGGCTTATTAGTCTTTAAAATGTGCTATTTACAGAGGCGTGTCCAGTTCGTAAGTGGCTTAACAGAGCTGTCAATATTCCAGTTAGCCAATTGATCAATTCCATCAGGTCTGGAGAAAGTTACAACAGCCCCTCACAAAAAACATCACTTCTGTGGCTGGGGGAATTTTTTTTCTTAACTAAAAATCCCAACTGTTCTAACCCATGACAAGAATAACCTTTCAATATCAATCAATTTCCATTTCTTTAGGTGACACTGTGAGAGAGAAATCAATAGGTCTTCACAGAGGTTTAACTGTGTATCTACCACCTCATTCAAATCTAACCAATTGCCTTCCCCCAAAATGTAACATAAATAAAACTTCAGCAAAGCCTTTTCAAGTGACCATCAAAGAAAATTCTACTCTATGACAAAATCAGCTGAAAAAAAAGAAAAATGCTAAAATGTTCAAATATTTTTAGATGTGAATTTTTATAGGTGTTATTTTATAATCAACACTTAAAAATAGGTAGATGCATTTATTTAAACAATTATATTTTATAGCTACAACTTTAATTAAGCAGGATTACTTGCACAGCAGTTGATTTACATAGTGTAATCTATTTTATACCAGTCCAAATTCCCTTGGTATAAAGCAACCCAGAGTATTCTTATTTTTATGATGGTATTTTTGATCAGTTAATTAAGGCAATGTTCTAGTTAAAAGAAAGCAAGAAAATACCCATGCAAAATTAATTTTCTATTGCACTTTTTTTTTGTGTTGAGAAGATTCAATGGGATTAGCATTTTCTACAACAATAGCAGTAACAGTTATATATGCTGGCATGTTCTTTTACAGTATTAACCTTCATTCAAAATGTTCTGTGTAATATATGACTCTCATTAGAAGAAGCAGTGAATCCTTTCAAAATCCTTTTAGTTTTATGGCAAAACATGTAAATTTGATACTCATCTCCACTATATAAATGTAGCTGAATAATTCTGAGAGTCACAGAATTTCAGAATTACAGAAGGGTTGAGGTTGGAAAGTGCCTCTGGAGGTCATCTTGTTCAACACCCTGGCTCAGCGGGGTCACCTAGAGCTGTTTTCCAAGGACCATGTGAAGGCAACTTTTGAATATCTCCAAGGATGAAAACTCCAAAACACCCCTGGGCAACTCGCCTCTCTTGTCAGTCATCCCCACAGTGAAAAAGTGTTTCCTGCAGTTCAGGCAGAGCCTCCTGTTTTTAATTTTGTACCTATTGTCTCTGGTCCTGTCACTGGCTACCACTGCAAAGAGTCTGGCTCTGTCCTCTTCATGCTTTCCAATCAGATATTTACATACTTGCATGCTATGCCTTTAGGGCTGCTTTTCTCCAGGATAAGCAGTCCCACTTCTCTCAGTCTTTCCTCATATTGGAGAAGTTCCACTCCCTTATTCATCTCAGCTGACTATTGCTGGGCTCTATCCAGTAGCTTCGTAACTCTCTTGTTATTCAGAATAAGTAAAATAATTTGTTAGAGGCAGATACAGTCTCATAGGCTTAAGTATAATCTAAACAAGATAGATAAAGGCTGAATTTCAGTGTACTTCAGGATAGGGATTATACTCTTCTCCCAATTCTATACACAGTGTCTGAGGCTGTCCTGGAGAAGATATTAAAGAATCTTTACATCTTGTGAAGGCAAGAACCACAAATATAGTGAAGGATTTCTGCAGACAAATTTCGTAAGTTTAAACTATGATTATTCAAGATTTTTGTAGGGACGTTAAAATGGGAAGTGGAGTCTTTTTATGTTACTTCCCCTTGCTCTCATAATATTGACTTATCAAGATGCTCAAGTCAAGCTAATATACTTTGCCACTGCAAAGGAAGGATTTCCACTCTGGTTTTTCCTAACCTTCAGCAGTCATAGGAAACTTGTTCCCTTCCTTCCGCTGTGGTGGAACTGACATTTTGTTAATGATATTGCAAGTTCATTCAGCTCCCTAGACTGGGAAAACTGTTAGCGTGACTCCAAGAAAACTGTTTTCTGTTTCTATTGTTGGATTAACTTTCTGCCAAACCAGTAAATTGAAATGATTTCGTGTGTGGTCAGGCTAGGAGAAGACAGAGGAGAACTTACTGGGAACCTTGGAGAAGAGCAAGATATCCCTTTTAGCAGAGCACAGAGTCACTCTGTCAGCTTATCTCCTTTAAGTCCTTTCTGGGTCCCACTATCTGCTCTCCTCTTTACAAAAGGAGACCATCTTTCAAATCTTTCCCATCAGGGGGGTCTGTGGACCCGCTTTTTTCCTTACCTTCTCTCTTACACAGGTAATTCATTGTTATCTGGAGTTCACTGTTTTCCAGATTAATGTTTTCAGTGGGCTCTGAGTGGTCTATTATTGCTAGTGCTTCTTTCAAATGCCATACATCCTGTTGACAGTGGGCTATTGAGTTAGAATTTGACTGCTTTATTCTGGATAATTTGTCAGTCTGCAGGCAACAGGGACATCACCATGAAAGGTGGAGCTTATTTTGACAGCTTTTTGACAGCTGTAGTCAAAAATATTCATGAAGAATGAAGAAATCAGCTTGAACTAAATTTCTACCTAATATTGCATAGAGATTAAATCAGTTGCCCTTTATGACAAGGAATAGAGACATTTTCTTCTCTTGATACTGTTAGGTCCCCTTTTGTGGCTATATGGTAATGTCATACACATCCCATTTATTCCTCAAGTTTACCTTAAAATCAGTCCTCTGAATCTTAGTGCTTTCAACTTCCATCCATAGTAGATAAATACAATAAATTATCCCAAATATCTGTGTTACTGTTTAATATTACAACCTTGCACTTATTGGATGTCCAGAAAGGCGAGCATAAGGTAAACATTATTCTATTTGCTTTGCTTGTTACATTGAGAAGAACCTTCCTGAAACAGATAAATATCCTGAAAATAACAAAAAGCTGCATTAAAATTATAGAGAGCTGACTGAAAGTTAGTTGTGAAGGCTTAAAAAAACAATTAAGGATAAAGTAGTCATCACAGGCAGTCTCAAATATCAATACTGCACTCCACAAAGTCCCAGAATCTGTTCTTATCCTACCCCATGTAGGGATATCACCAAGTGGAAGGAACGCTCCGGCATAACAGGTTACAATATCTTTTCTCTTATTTATTTCCTGTCTCAAAAGTTACCCAGTTGTTCCCTCCTCTCAACTTAGTCTTCCTCTAATATTGATATACAGTCAAAAATACTCACATTGACATGTGCATAATGAACCATTATGAAGAAAGTGGTAGATAAGCTAACATTTGACTTGCTCAGACTCCTTGCTCAGACAAAACAATATATCACTCTTTAGTATTTACTCACATTATTTTTTCCTGTGATATTAATTTCTCTCTCTCTTTTTTTTTTCTTTTCCAGAATAATTGTTTTCCAAAGTACTATGGATTAAGAGTGCCCACTAGTGTCAGTTCCTGAATCTTAAAGCTTTTTTATTCTTTTTCTGTAACCAAATATGAAAAAGTATTGTACTGGTACACAAAGCATTGAAAGGAACAAAGAAAGAAAGAATTGTCTTCATTAGAGTTGTATAAAAATTTGGTTTTAAATTAAAGTCACTTGTCTTCCCTTTCAGAGCAAATGTAAACCTATGGAAGAAGAGTATGCACTTTGAATAATTAAGCCTGTCAATCTCTTCTCTGCCTAGTAATTACTTTCACACATTTTTGGATCTGAAGATAAATTAATTTGTGATTTGCATCTGATACTTTACATCAACTGATATCCCAACCATCAAATCAGGATGTTTTTTTAGATGTATAAAAAAAAATCTCAGAATAACTTAAATGGGATATTTTCACATGTACATTAGTTGCTATAATGAGAAAAGCATAGAAATCAGTCAAGCAATTCTCTTTATTCTTATTTCCACTCCGTTAACAAGAAATAAAACACATTGGTTCATACAATACCTTACTGTAATTTGAAAAGCATCATTTAGAACTTGTGCTGCAAAAATATAACATTTATGTAAATTGTGATGTATGAACTTAGCCTCTAAAGGAGTGAGGAAGAATGATATATGAGGGATTCAAGACAAATAATCATTCCACAGCAATAAAACAAAACAAAACAAAACCCCTTTTTTTAAAAGAAGGCAAATATTTTCTATTGAATGTGCTTGTCTGAAAACATCACTAGATATTACAATTTTGTCTCTCACAACTGCAGATTTAAAAAGTAACAAAATTTCTCCCATGATGAAGGATATGTGTGTGCCACTCTCAATTATATCAACTGGAGTGATACCAGAATATTTAGAATAGGAATTGACCCTACGCTGTAGAATTTACCTGACCTGGTTATGCACATGAGAAAAAGTACTTGTAAAAGAGAAAATCACTTTTGTGGATACAGGACTGGTCATGACTCAACTACTTAAAAATGGAGCACTATATAATATAGCTTAAGACAAGGATTGTAGAAGTGTTACAAGAAAAAAAGGTAAATTCTCAATGTTTCTGACATTGCTGAGATGTAGCAGGTAAGACAATGGGAACTCCACTGCTAAATGAATGCCCCCATTCTCCACAAGACAGCAGCTCTGACTCACGGATAGTAAATATTTCATAATGATTTAACAAATGTCTGGGAAGGATCAGGCAATGCACCTCTTCAGATGTTTTTATTAAAAAAAAAAATCCAGTCCCTAGAACGAACCACGTTATTTGTATATAGACAGGAATGGCTAACTCAAAATTGTGCATTTGCAATTTAAAAGTACGTTTTATTCTATATGGAATTTGCTTGGGTCTCATGAACCCACATCATTCTCAGGTGTCCTTAATTTGTCTTGACATTTTGCCTCAGATATTTGTTCATTTGGTCTTCATCATGGTTATGGTCAACGAGATATCATGAGGAGATGCATCCTCTGCCGTATGTACTTTCAAGAAGAGCAGCAAGAATCTTTAGTAAAATATGTGAAGCTTATCAGATAATGCTTCAGAAAAGTCAGAAAAACTCTATTTCAAAAAAAAGTCAGAAAACTTTATTTCAAAGGGAAAAACAAAAATTGCTTAATTTCAGGCTCTTAAAATAAGTAAATCTTTCATTTTCACTGAATACCATGTAAACTTGGATAAAATCCAGAGAATCAAGAAGCCTGGGGTTTTGACAATCAAAATGCCAAATGATACTGGGCCTTCCAGCCCAGTCTGGAAGGGTCTATATCTGGAAGTGGTGTTTACTTTCAAAGGTAGATTGCTTCTTGTATAGATGGTGATTTAAATTGTAATTAAACAGAAATATATATATATTTTAACATATGTCTGAGAGACTGTTGAGTTGAGACTGTTGAGTTGATATCTGCAGTGTAATATTAGTTGCCTTATTAAAAACAGACTACTCAGGAAAAGAAAATTTTCTCAATTGCCACCCAGAATAAATTGCAATAATTTTTGAAAAATTTGGGTATAATTTATTCCTTTCTGGTTTCTAATAATTTTTTACCCTAAATGAGGTTTATGCCGTTATGTGAAATAAAAATTAGTCTATTGACTATTATTTGAATGGTCATATTATTGCAGAAGTGCTTGATGCAGTGAATATCAATATTTTAATAGTACCCAGGCTCATTTTCCCTCCAGGGATAATGGATTAATGCTGAAAATTATACTGTGTACAAATAGTTGTAATGGTTATGCATCAAGCTAAGGGAATTATTCCTCAATTAAACCTTTTTATAAGCTTGTTATCAGAATGTTTTTTAAGATTTAATTTTTAAATTTTATCATTCTGAACCATAAAATAAAAATATTAATTACTGTGTTAAATAGAATTAGGGTCAGGTTGTCACAGCCCTAGGTAAATGTGGTGAATGTGGGGAGTTAAAAACCCCTGTTAAAAACAATATTCAATTTGAGGACACATCTTCCTAAGAATACCTGGGTGAAATACGTACGATTACACTGAAAAAGATTGTTGTTTGAGGCTCTTCTTTGCCACATGCTTACCTTTGCTAAAGAGCTATTGTTCTGACCAAGCTTTTTGGTCATTGAAAAGTCCTTGAAAAAACCTTGGACATAAGTCTTATATATATCTGATTAAATGTAGGTATGTACACAAAAGATAGTTTCCTTGATTCTTTCTATAATTTTGAAAAAATAAATGCATTTTTAAAATATATTTAGTATATTTTATAGTGGACATTTACATCACAACAATATGAATTTTACTGTGAAAGTATCTCTACAAGGAGAAAAGGGTGATTAGTTCTTGCTTGACTAAAGAATATACATCTTCAACTGGCCAGATAAATCCCATCCAAAGACATACCCAGTATGTTTTGAAAGGACTTAAGCAACTGAGTTGCAAATAAGCTCTTCTGAAATCCCCACTAAGTTTTTATATCACTTCAATTCATGCTAGCAAATTTTAGATACTCAAAGAAGTAACTGACTTAGGAAGCTTGTCACTCTTAGGTGTCTTCTATGTTCAGTGATCTTAAGATGTTTCTTTGGCTTTTTTATTTTGTGCTGTAGAAAGAACACAAAATGTAAAAATGCATAATTTTTGCATGCCTTTTAAATGCCTATACTCAATTGTGTTGAATAAAGATACACATTTATTTAGAATTAGATTAAAAGGTGGGGAATAAGACTGATTTCACCTAGGGAATAGATTATAGGTACATGGACATCTGCCCCTGGAGCTGAGCTAAATGTCTCTATTCTTTTTGTAACTATTAGACAGCAATAGTTTCCAGTAGAGTACAATTCCACTCCGCTTTAACACATGAACACTGAACTATGAGTAACAATTATAATCTCATCTGTCCTGGTCAATAGTGATGGAAACAATATCTAGTAGGAAATTAAATACACATTAAACCAACCCCAAATATACTAAGATCTTCCTATATATGGAATTTAGAATGTTTCACCAAAGCTAGTGGAAAGATATATGTGTCCACTTGCTTTGGAAAGCTAAGACCATTGTGCCCAACCCATTATAAGGATTTTCCACTGAGCAGCCTGCTGGTTTGGAGGGGAGTCGGACTGTCTTGTTCAGGGTCACAAACCAACAGCCCAAGACAGACTCCTTCCCAGGTCTCCACACTTTTATTTGAGTACGTTTTCTGCTGCTGGTGACTGCCAGTGTTCTTGAAGGACCAACACTAACAGTCTACGGAATAACACTCTGTATTATGCACAATGATAACAGAAAACTGTGACAGGTTAAGGTTCAAGGATTGATGGTGATAGTATAGGACTGTACAAATGTATTAAAAGCAATGCAGAGACAAGCTCCAGTCACCAGTCAAAGCCAGCTTGAGAGAATCAATCAGCACATGTAGAGTAGAGGTCTTACTCGATCAAATTGTTTATGAAGGAGAAGACAGGTTCAGTGTGTTGACTGGTCCTGGAAGTTAAGATCAAGTCTTCCCTAACATCTCCTCACTCCTAACTTTATTTTATACTATGTCTTTATGTTTAGGTGAAGCTTGAGTGACTCTATTCGTACCTACCTTTGTTACTGATTGGTTAAAAATTATCTTGTTTCACTCTTAAATGTACAGTCAATAAAATATAGACACTTCCTCAGTGAGGAGTGGTCATACCTTGGAGGTGGGTAACTTTGGGATGGAGCTGTGTGTTAGTTACAATTAGGTTATAATGAGATAAGTTCATGTGAGGAGAGTGTTTTTGCCACAGTTCAGCAGCAAGAGATCTCTCTCACCCTGTTGAAGTCTGCTACTTGTTTTATCAGCTACAAAGAACCATCGAGTATCCCTTCCTTCAAGGATTCCAACAGAGCCTGGACTCCACTCTACCCTCTGTTTCTTCCCCTTAGCATGTGCTTAAGGATGGAGATTGGGTGTGTGGGGAATCATTGTGGCATAGGTTTCAGGCATGGCAGCCACATCCCATCCAGAGAGTAGTAACTGCATTTCACCCTATAATTTCCATACTGTTAAAACTTCTGTTAAGATGTGAATATAACTTTCCAGTTTCCTCTAATTTTACCTCCACTCGTCTTTACACAAGCACTCATTAAGCAGCATTAGTAAAACTGTAAATAGTTTGTCTCCTTCCAATTATTCAGTGCTCAAGCAGTGTTCAAACATTCTTGGTGTGTTCAAATTTCCTTTATGACACAATGTGTTTTCCTGATAGCACCATGAAACTTGAAATGACCTTTCATCCCACAAAAATAAGAATTACTTTAATTTATGCAATAAATTACACAATATATGGGGTATCTCAAATGGTAGACAGTCTGATCTATAGAGTCTGTGAGCAAGGTAGACAGACACCTTTTGGATAAAATGCAGATGTCCCCTCAGAAATGCATCTCTAGATCCTTACTGCATATAAATAGTTCAAGAATAAAGAATAGTTTTTATAGTAGCAGAGTTTATAACCTAAATAGGGTCCTTGAGGTACTTGCTTATGAAGATCCAGATCTTAAAATAAGTTTTCCTTTTTGTAAATGCAAAAGTTTTGAGTTGGAAACATAAATCACTATTTGTTTTGATTTGTTTCCTACTATTGCAGATTGTGCTACCCCTGGGATTTGTCTTTCACCTATCCAAAGATTTTTTATTACAATATTTAATAAAGCTCTATGATGTATCTTCTTTGTTAAATTAGTTCCTACAAGGAGTATTTTTGTACCCTGCAGTTCTTCTTAAGTTGTTTTGATCTGTGCCAGGCTGGTTTCAGTAGATCAAAAGATTATAAATTGCTAACTCCTGAGCTGATTGAAACGTAGCAGTGCTATAAATCCTTGTGATCGATTTTCTTGTATCAAAATTACTTACTTTATGGTTGGGGTTTTTTGCATGGAGTGATATTGGCAAAAAAAGTAAGTTAGTTTAGAGAGTCTAGTATAAAATCCTTATTTACTTCATCAAACCTTGGTACTATATATGTTCATGGTAATTTACCAGAGTGTATTAGATGTATGTGGCATCTTTTTTTTCTGAATATACCCCCTAGACAGGACCATAAATTCTAATTTAAATCATAGCATGAAGATTATACATGTGTAATATTAAACAGAGGTTTCAGAAGAAAGACTGGACAAAAGTTCTGACAGTTTTTTTTCTTTGGCAAATAAAAAAATAAAAACAACAAGAAAAAATACTGATTAAATTTTTCTGTGAACAGAATTATAGGATTGAATTTATAAGAATTTCCAGATATTTTGGTTTTTTACTAGCTCAGTCTTTGCTTTCATTTTAATTCTATTTATGAACTAGTCTATCTCACAACGGAAAATTTGATGTAACTACTTTCTATCTATTTTTTCATTCAAGCTGACTGCTTGTCCATCACCCTGCACTGCTCATACAAATGTATGTGTATATATGTCTAGAAGAAATTAGGAAAATCATTCCCATTATATATAATCTGAAAACCCACAATTGTCTTTATATCACAGGTTAGGGAGTACAGCTGGGCGAAACAGATGAGTATCATGCAGCATCTGAAACTGTTTGAACCTGTTTTATCACTAGTAAAGATATCTACTGAATGATGACAAATGCAACATACCTAATATGCAAATGAAAAAGCAAGGGGTTTTGACCATTAAGTAAGGGGTTTTGACCATTATTAATAGTTTTTTGTTGCTTCTTTTTGTGCTGACCTCTCACTTCCCTTCCCTTCCCTTCACACCCTGCCCCACCCCACCACAGCCTGCCCCACCCAGTCCTGTCCCATCCTTCTTTATAGTCAAGCCAACACTAGAACAATGTGGAAACTTCTGGTTTTCCCTCTGGTCCTGTCACTGGGCACCACTGAAAAGGTCCTGGCTCCATCCTCTTTGTACCCTCACCTCAGGTGTTTATAGACATTATTATAGAATCATAAAATCATTTAGATTGGAAGAGAACTTTGAGATCATTTAATCTAACCACAAACCTAATATGGTCAAGTCTAGCACTAAATCATGTTCCTAGGTACCACATCTTTGAAATAACTCCAGTAGATGTGACTGAACCACTTCTCTGGGCAGCCTATGCCAACACCTGACACCCCTTACAGTGAAGTTGTCTTGCCTAATATCTAATCCACCTTCCCTGGTGCAACTTGAGGCCATTTCCTCCTGTTGTATAGCTTGTTTATTATTTGATAGAGGAGACTGACCTGCACGTGGCTTCACCCTCCCTTCAGACAGTTGTAGAGAGCGATACAGTCCCTCTAAGCCTCCTTTTCTCCAGGCTGAACATCCCCTCAGCTACTCCTCGGAAGAGGACTAGATGTATGCTTTAGACCCTTTGCCCTCTTCTCTGGATACCTCCCAGAAACTTTATGTCTTTCTTGTGGTGAGTATTCAAAACCGAAGACAGGATTTAAAATGCGGCTTCACCAGTGGCTGAGTACAAAGGGGATGATCACTGCCCTGGTCCTTCTGTCCACACTATTTCTGATAGAAGTAAGGATGATATTTGCCTTCTTGGCCTCACTGAGATCTCCCCTGAGCCTTTTCTTTTGCAGGCTGAAAAGCTGTCTCAGCCTTTCCTCACTGGAGAGATAGTCCACCACTTTCGTCATCTCTGGTCGCCTCTTACTGAATTCCTTGCAGTGTGCTCATGTCTCTTTCGTATTGAGGAGCCAGAACTGAGGATGAATATAGTCACATAGTTCCAATCAACTGCTCCTTCATGGTTGTTCATCCCATGGCTCTGCTTCAGAGTACTCCAGCTAGATCTCTCCAAAGCAATCCAGCACAGACAGGGCTAGCTCTCAGCATCAAGAGCCACTGGGAACTGAGGTCAGAAATCATTCCCTGGCTTTTTCTATTTAACAATATTGATGTAACCATAAGGACTAGTTAATGAAATCACAGTGTGTGTATTTGTTTTACAAATGATACAGGTATTCAAATTCAAGTCTTTGATTTGGTTAAGCACACTGCAGTATGTTGTGACTTTAGTTGCTTTAGCCATTCGATTCCCAGAGAGTATGAAATCATAAATGCATTAATAAAATTTTACTACTTTAGTGACAAATGTAGCACGATATCTAAAAACTGTTTTTGCAGGAGGATTTCAGCTGAGACATAGGACTTTGAAATGAAACAGAAGTTTTAGAAGAGACTTTTTCTTCCTTCTTCTTGAACCTGATTTTCTGAATACAAGGGCTTGTAAAATATGGGAACCTAACTTGGCCAACTTTTGGCTTGCACCTCTTTTCTTAAAGTAAGTATTCCTCATAAATTATTTTTTTAAACAAAGCATGTGCCAATAGGAGCAGATATGTAAGGAGAAATAATTGGTTTTCATGATCCAATGTCCACGTTAAGCATGCTTTTGTAATCGACTAATTCTAGGAGAATACCACAGAGCAACTGACCATTAACAGTACAGCATATTAGGAAGTCTCCAAAAGAGCTTCTTTTGCTTATATGTCATCCAAAAGTAATCCTTTTTATGTCCTCTAAGACTGATTCATAATGTTAACCAAATAGAAGGAGTGGAAAAAGTGGTAGATTTGCTTCAAAGGCAACCTATGATATGAACTAAAAAGCTAATAAATATGTACTGCAAAAGCATCAGGAACACATTTGACCTCCTAATGCCAGGTTTTAGCTGAACACAAACTATGGTAATGAGAAAATTCAGACCCAAATACTAAGACATTATGAGGATTAAAGAGTTTATTAGAAAATCTTTGCTCTGCCTAACGTGTCCTGCCATGTGAAATGTTTTCTTCCAGTCTTGGTCTTAAACAATTTTTATTGGCTTTGTGATTTTCAATATAATTTGCACAGTACAATCAAATTTTCTTCAGGAGAGAACTTGTGTGTATTTCTTCTGATCTCCTCTAGTAGTAAAACAGCTTTAAATTCCTAATGTGTCTCTCTGTACCACCCTGAAAATACTCTTCACTTTCACTGAAGGCATGATGTTCTGTTCTTTGCATGCCCTCCTACCTGACCTGGAAAGTAACAGGAGGAGACAAACAGGGAACCTTCCTCTCTTATGTCCATCCATATCGTTTAAAAAGTAAAGAATATTTATTGTGAACAAACTATTAGAAAAAATGGAATCCACTTTACTATTTAAAGCAAAAATAAATCACAAGCTCCCAGAGAGAGATAAATCTGTTTATCTTGTCCAAACCACAGATGGCTTCCATTACAATCATGTTGATAGGCAACTTTTTAAACTCATTTATCCAGAGATATTCTTGCATTTACATTGAATCTCCATGAAAAAAAAAAAAAAAAAAAAAGGTGCCTTTGCTTCATTTGCTTGTTTGTTCTTTTCAACATCTAGTTGTCACATTGTTTTGGGGGAATTTTGTTTCCTTGTTTTGGTAGGCTTTTTTTGTTGTTTTTTAATCCCCTTTTTTCTCAGTGATGTTCTTGATGGGTTCTCTAAGCTACTGTTGCTGTAAGGATGTCTGTCACTTGCCATGGTGAGGATCAGCATACAGAAATATATTTTCAGTGGATACAGGGAGAGGCTTCTTGGGAGTAATGGTAGAAGGCATCTAAAATAAGAAGTGTCATCATGCTATAAGAAATGGGTTCCAAGGAAGGCATCATTTATAGTGTGTCAGGCTTCAGCCTGAGAAAGACAGGCTCCTGTATTCATTTTTTCTCTCTCTCTTCCTCCTTCTTCCTCCACTCCTCTCTTCCTATCTTCTCCTTCTCCTTTCCTCCCTCTTTCTCTCACAGCTATCAGTTTCATCCTTTTATATAACAGGTTTTTTCTTTTCCATGCACTGTGTAATTCTGGTATAGTTTTAGAAATGGGCTCTCCCAGGAATAAAAAGTAAATGATACCAAGAGCCACTGTTGCCCCAGCAGGCTAGATATTAACTCAAATGCATACAAATTGGTATCACAATTCTCAAAATGTTCAACTTTCCCTGCTTTTTTCTGCTGTTCCCCAAACTCAAATTTCTGTGAACACAGGGTGAAAAGCAATGGTTAGTTTAAAGATGATTCATAAATTGTGTCTGAAAAGAGCCTAAAATAACTGCCAGTACATATATATTACAAAAGATCTACAGACTTCACAGTTCTTTGAAAAACAGTTTTGTAAATGATAAATACCTGTGTCTAGCCTCCATCACCTGGATATTCCATTTTTACCTTATGCCAGGAATCTAAGCTTCTAGCAGACATCCTAATGAGGGTGCATGCTGTGACAATCTGCTGGGTAAGCTACTATATGCAGAGCAATTTCATTATTTTTAATATATGTGGTCTGCCTATGAATACTTGATGTTTCCTTTTACTCCTATCTCATCAAATTCTGGTAAAGACCCATGAAAAGGCGACGAAAAAACACCTGAGTGATATAAACGTCTTCTTAGCTTTGCATTTATAAGCCATTTTTTGTTAGTGCAATTGAATTTGCTGATAAGCACCTGGGACTTTTTTGTGTTGTTGTCCTTAGATTAGTAATGCCTTCTTCTAACCTAATGTGCAACAGCAATTTTTGTTCATGATTCCTTACCTAACAAAATTATTTTCTACATAAGATATCTTTCCTGTTGAGTTCATGTAGTCAGGAGTTTCAAAACAGCAAGAATCGAGATCTGAGAGGAGGAAAAAATTACTTTTTCCTACCCACTGTTCCATCTCACATGTTATATTTCAATACTGGTAGTTTATCATGAACAAGAATATATTATAATTCAGCAGCAGGAAAACATCATAACTTTAAGGTAATACATAAGGATTTGAATGCCTGCTTTAATCTAACAAATTCAGTTTCTTATGGCTTCCTTGGCATATCAAGAACAGATAGTGCAGAAATAATATTGAAGAAAGGATAACCCTAGAGCGTCAGAATTGAAGCTCGTAATGCAGCCATCCCTTGTATTTTCATGCTGATTATTTCAGACAACTAAACTCTGCAGTCAGCACGAGTCAAAATGCACCCCACCTTCTCTCCTACTGGAACGGTAATAACTATTCTTAGAAACTGTAGGTGATAAATATTTTGCTGCAAATATTCTTCTGATCACAAGAGCAATTTCAGACACCTCAAGAACAAAAATGTGAGTTTTCTGAACATAGCAATTATTTACCTAACAGACTATTTGACCAAAGTCTTTACATCATTAAGATGGCTTTGAACATATTCAAAATATTTATCTAATTGAATATAACAATATACTCTATAAATATTGCCTTCAATTTTTAAAAAATAGTGCAGAGTTTTTTAATATCTTGTTGCAATAATGAGCGATGCAGAGTCCCCAGACAGGTGCAAAGGAAAACTCCTTTATTGAAAAAACCTGACCTTTTTAAGCAGTTAGCCAGTTATCTGTTTACATAGTTTTAAGGCACAACAAACATCATTCAACCAACCACCATCCACCAGGATGTGAGCACGCAATGGTCACGCAGCATGTTTTTCTACGCTTAATTCAGCTGTGCCTCTTTCCCACAGTCCTTTTCTTCTTAGCCGAAGCAACAGGCCTGAGCCATGATTTTACAGGGGCAAAAAGGCCTTCATGCAACAATATATGTGAAAAATAAAGGTGTATATATATAAATAAAATAACATTAAAACATTTGGATTTCTTGTGGTTAAACAGTTTACCTAAACTTTTTGAAATCAAGAGGAGTCTTCACTTATTTCTTAACCAAAAGTTGTTGTTTAAAATTTTTAGCACTGTTATTACTCCAAATTAATTTCTACTCAATTATAAGCACTAGAAAGTCATGATTTTATGTTTCTTATGTCCTTGTATTCTTTCCCAGTCAATTAATGATCCACTTAGTTGGACCATTGCTAGAACTAACAGGATGTTGTTAATTTCTGTCTAATCAATGAATCACAGAATGGCTAAGATTGGATGGAACCACTGGGGTCCGTCTGGTCTGACCAGCGTGCTCAAGTAGGGTTGTCCTAGAGCACATGGCACAAGTTTGTGTCTGGACAATCTGTTCCAGTGCTCGGTCACCCACACAGTAAAATTCTTCCTCATGTTCAAATGGAACATCCTGTGTTCAAGTTTCTGCCCATTCCTCTGTGCCTTATTGCTTGGCATCACCAAGAAGAGCCTGGCTCCCTCTTTTCAGATACTCACATACACTGATGAGGTTTCCTCTCAAGATGTCTCTTCTTAAGGCTGAACAGGCCCAGCTCCCTCAGCCTTTCCTTGTAAATCAGGTGCTCCAGTCCCCTAATCATTTGTTCCTGGGAATCAACTGGACCTGTTCCAGGAGCTCTATGTCTCTCCTGTACTGCGGAGCCAAGAAGTGGACATAGCTCTCCAGATGTGACCTCACCAGGGATGAGCAGAGGGGCAGGAACACCTCCCTTGACCTGCTTGCAATGCTCTTCCTAATGCAGCCTGGGATACCACTGTCATTTTTGGCCACAAGGGCACTGGTGGCTCATGGACAGCTTGGTGTCCACCAGGACCCCAAAATCTTTCTCCAGAATAGTCTAGTAGGAAATGACTTCCAGAGCTGTTAGTTTCTTTACTGGAAATTTTTAATGTTTCAAGCTTTTCAGTTTGTTTTCTGTTCCTAGAAGATACTTTTTAGATATCTGCAAAATAAATTTTTGTGATCAGAAGATTTTAGTTGGAAACAAAAGGACTTACAGGTATGATATGTATTATATTAGGAAGCCCTAGTTAAACAAGATGCAAAGTGACCTGTGATCCAGAAAAAAAGCCTTTTGAGACTTTGATACATCTTCATTAACCTATTAATTTATTGATAAGTCCTACCAGCACCCAGTGACATCGTAGCTATCATATGAACCACAAACTTCAAAAATTCTAAATATAATTTACTTCCTCAAAATCTTTGTACAACCATAAGTAATTGAGCATACAGAGTATTCCCTGTGAAATGAATGTAGGTAAAACAGAGGAAGTCCAAATGTGGTTTAAATAAATCAGGAGTAGTACAATTTAATTTGCATATAATAAGAACATAAAACCAGGTAACATCTGCACCACAACAGGGTTTTATTTTATTGCCTACAATTACAACACCACAATTATAGGAAAATTCAATACAAAAATGGATTACATCTTATTATGACATCTAAAGCAAATTATGTGTTGTGTATTTAATCTGAATACATACATTCTTATGTACATCTGTATTTATATATACGTATAAACATGCACACAATATTTAACATGAAGTGTTCAGCACTGTGTAAAAAAGAATACGAACAATTTACTTTGCAATCAGTTTTGAAATGAGCACACTTAACAAATCTGCTATTTGAACCACAGAAAATAACACAGAAATGCTGATTGCATTTAATAAATGTGGAGAAGTTGCAAGGAAGAAATTGGAGGGCTTTTTTTTTGTTTTTTTTTTTCCCAAGACAGTTACAAATTTGAATCCAAAGAGGAAACAGAATTATTCAGATAATTATGTATATATTTTGCATTTTCATAAACTCTTTGCCTACCACAACTGTTTTCTGCTATGAGTTTCTATGGTTAAAATATCACAACAGAAGGAAGGGCACACATTTAAATAAGGAAAAAAATGTTTACTATTGTGCATTTATGCATCTATGTGTTTTCCCATATAATTTTTCCCAAGCAAATAATTCAGTTCGCCAAAAGGCCAAGAGTAAAACAAATGTAATTTACATGAAATGTTTAACTCAGACTAGGAATAGAAATACAGTAATAATGATCTTCAAATCAAGTGGAATAACAAAGGGCTCTATGCTGGTATCTGCCCTTATTAACATTAATATAAAACACCTGCAGGAGGCAATGGAGCGCACTGACATCAAGCTTGCAGGTACACAGCTGCAGGTTGTGAGTTAATACATTGAAGGGTAGAGCCACCCAGAGGATCCTATAAAGGGTGGAAAAACACTTGAAGAGAATATTTTGAAAGAGTGCAAAATCCAGCATCTGGATTGTTAGTGTAGTGATGCAATAAAAAATTTGTTTAAATAATTTTAGGCTTTAATGAATTTCTTGACTGGAAAGGCTAAAGATTTATGATTCAGCATCCATATGGTGGCATAAAGTCATGAATACATATGTCTGTGTGATAGGAGGTGAGTGTTTTGATAGGGAAAAGAGATGTTGGCAATGAATTAGTTAATTTACAAAGAAAATGATCTAAGAATAATCCACTACCTATCTGAAATAGTCATTAATTTTTATGAGCAAAATGGTGACGTTTCCTTTGTGTTAATATTGTAGAAGATACTAATGAGTTATTATCTTATTTTTATTTTCCTTCAAATGGAGAAAAATATACAGAATGAAACCAAATCCTTATTTTTTATTTTTATCTAATTCAGAATAATTTTATTTTTTAATCTCAGATAATTTGTAATCTCAAGAAGTCAGTGTTAAAGCACACCTTAAAATTATGTTTCTGAGGTTTAAGTATTCTAATTTCCGACCCGTTCTGTCCTTTGAAATTGTGGATTATCAACAATTTTGGTAGGGAGTTGTCTAGAATACAAAATTCTGTTTTATCATAACAAATAACTATGGGAAAACAAACACAGACTTCAAAGTGTCCTCAGGAAATGTATTTTTCTTTTCCTACCTGAAAAAGGTGCCAAACCTGTCATGCTTTTCATGTTTTTGATAAGATTGCTACATATTAAAGACAAAGCCCCTGATAATACAGCTATAATATATAGACTATGTTTTTCCTCATAAAATAAACTTCAAAATTCAATAGACAATATCATCTACTTTCAGAATCTTCATATTACTAAACATTGCAGATAACTGAATCAAGATGCTCATAACATGTGCATACATTTCATGCCTCAAATATTTATTTCTAACTTCATTAATCTTCAAGATGGCAGCTATATAGGGAAGACTGCCTTTAAATAGTTAATAGAACTGTATCCTAAAAACTTAGCAGTGTCAGTTCACTGACACTGCTTTGTGTTACCTTTGGTGAGTTAATCCTCACCAAATGAATGATAGTGGTGTCTTTATGCCTAAATCTTTGTTAGTAAGTGTGAACATTAAGATGGCTCAGAAGACTGAAGTAATTATTTGGTTTGCCTAGACTAAGATTTACATTAATTCCAAACATGATCCTGTCACAAAATGCCAGAATTTAATTTAAAGAAAGGATTATACATAGATTAGCTGTCCTATTTAAAGAAAAAAAAAAAAAAACTAAAAGAGAAAAGGAAAAAAGGAACCCCAAACACACGAACAAATTTACGTACGAGAGATAATATTGTGAAGTTATGTTTTATTAGCTCTGCATAGGGTTTCCTATAAGAGGTAGTAATTAGAAACATTGCATTTAAATGCAATTCAAACAGGTCCACAAATAACTGAAATGATTTCTATTTTATAGATTACAAGAAACTAGTAATCTTCAAACTGGATGTAAATGATGAGAATAACGTAAGGAGAAAAGGTGAGTAATATAACAAGGATTATATTGGCATGGCAAGTATGGTATTTGCTTAGTGATATGAGACTGGTTTGCTAAAATATACTTTAGTAGACTGTGTTAAATGATGGTCCTCAGAAGCCTATAACAAGAAATAACAGGAAATGTGATTCTAAGAAAGGATTTTAAAGGGATTGTTGTATGGTTTTGGCATATCTTTTATAAAAATTTCCCACTGTACACAGATATCACTCTTCATACAAACTCAGTTAAGGGTTTCATTTTCACATCTCAATTTAACATTAACTTTCACCTTTCAGTTTGTAGGAAAAGACCTTTTTGTTTTGGAGCTGCAGAAGCAATGTTAGAAAGCAAATTATTCTTTAGGTTCACTGACCTGTCCCAAATACAACTGAATTTCTTCTGAAAGTATTTGTGAGGCACAATCCTTTGGGAGCAAATAACTAAAACTATATTAGTTGTACTTTTAATGACTTTAAATTTTTATCTTAGGTTTATGTGGGAGAAGATTATCTCTAAGTTCACCTGAAAATTGTATCCTTAAATTTATCTTTAGTTCTCAGATGTAGATTTTTCTAAGGCACTTTTCTATGCTTCAGCACTAATCCTATTTTAATTAACTCAGTTGTTTTTTTTTTTTTTGCTAAAAGCCTTTGACTGCAAAATAATTTTCCTTTGTTTTTCTTGTGTTTCTGTTTTATTCTATCTGAAGCTTGTTTGATGTTAGATAATAGAAATACTTAGAAAATCATAGGTGAAAGGGGGCTTAACCATTAACTTTGGTAAATGGGATGCTGGCAGTATTTATGATTAAGTTATATAAAAGAAAGTTTCTGGCTGAAATATCTAAAGAGGATCATCAACTCATAGAAACATAGAATCATAGACTATTTTGGTTTGGAAGGGACTTTAAAAGTCACCTAGTCCTGCAATGAGCAGGAACATTTTCAACTCACTCAGGTTGCTCAGAGTCCCATCCAGCCTGTCCTTGGAAGGCTCCAGGGATGAGGCATCCACCACCTCTATGGGCAGCCTGTTCCAATATTTCACCATTCGTTGTATAAAAAATTCTTCCTAATATCTAGTTTGAATAGACCCTCCTTTAGCTTAAACCATTACCACTTCTCTTACTAAGAAGTGGCTTCCTAAACAGACTGTCCCCATCTTTCTTGTAATCTCCCTCTAAGTACTGGAAGGCTACTATAACCTTTCCCTGGAGCCTTCTCTTCTCCAGGCTGAGCAGCCCCAACTCACTCAACATTTCCATATAGGAGCAGCGTCCCCTCCCTCTGATCATTTTATTCATCTAATAAAAAGGCAATTCTGGAAATATTTTTAAAGCAAAAATCCCTATGGTTTCTCACCTATTGTTCATTTCTATTTTAACATAAGAAACATAGGTGGGGTCAAATACATAAATTTATAATTCAAGTAGAAAATGTGTAGAGAATGGAAAATTCAGACAGAAGTCAATGGAATGTCAGGAGTAGAGGGATAATGAGCAGATCTTCTTGTTCATTTTATGAGTAGAAGTTTTATTACGAATTCTCACTTGTTTCTTTGCCTAAGGGTCATGGTGGACAGAACCCTCAGCCTTGACCTTTTTATTAATGGATGGTGCAAATTTGCCACAGACTCACAAAGGTAGAAGATTAGACTACAAACAAAGCAGTTGCTGGAAGAACTGTAACATCAGTTGCAGAGGTGTTTGAGGGTTTTTTCCTTTTTTTTTCTCACAATCCTTGAAACTTGACAGAAGTATTTTGTTTTCACCTACAATATGACATTGAAGAGAGGGGGTCTACTTGGAAAAGAATTTCTGCAGTATGAACACTTTGCATGATCACTATCAAAAATCTGAGGGGAGAGATGTTCTTTTGGAGATTTTGGGATTCTTTCTTCAGATAAATACTGTGTGGAAGATCAGCTCTGATGATGGAAGTCTTTATTTCTTGGGAAGCTCAGTCTTTGTGAATTGAGAATACAACTTTTCTCAAGCTTGAAAGTTGAAGTGACACAGACATTACGTGGGGTGAGAAACCGAAACATGCTAAATTCTATCACTTTGAAGACACCACAGTACAAAAAATTTGGAGGGCAGGAAACCCCACCTGGGTTTCAAGTATAGACTTCTTCTGCTTGCACCTTTCCTTCCAAACGAACTGCGGGAGACTGGATCTATTCAGGCTCCAAAAAAAATCTGTTGATATCTGATTCCAGTTCTTCTCTGGTTTATGTTTCTACAATAGTTCTCAGTATATGTGTGCATGTGTGTGGATAGATTGCCTTAAAGGAGTCCTACTGCAGGATTATCTTCCTAGCTGAAAGAAAATGGTAATATTCACTGATATTGGTGACTTTAAACATCACTAAATAATGAAACATAATTGAATGTCCTTTTTGTATGAGGCAGTGATTAGGACTTTGTGTGCTCCTTTTCTTCCTGGCAAATATTAGAATCAATTAAAAGTGCAGTTTTGAAAGAAACTATCCAGAAGCTACTATACTGCAATTATTTTGGTGATTAGATAGTACTGAGAGGATAGGGTCTTGTAAGAGCTGTTAAAAATTGGATCATAATAAAAAAAAACAGATTAAATGCTTTGGATATGTTACAGAGATACAGTGCATTGAAACCAACTATTGATTAGTGTTTCAAATTTTACTTCCAGATACCAAGCATCACAGTATTTTGATGATGAAGTGGCCTCAATGTCAAGTCTGTGGTCTAAGGAAGAAGACGGCAGATTTATAAGGAGACTTTTAAATTTGACATTACAGAAATGTGTTCTAATCACTATGTACAGGATAATGTTTTCTTCCTAGTTTCTTTGAATATCAGCAATTTTACTCCTAACCTTGAGATTAATGTACTTAAAATTGGAAAAAAAAATGTCTGTGAATAATACCTAATATTCCATTAGTCTTCCTCTCAATCTGAGGAGAGGAAAAAAATCAGCAATAATTTTGGAAAAAGAAAAGACCCTTTTTTTTCTTGCATTTTAGTTAGCTAAATCAAATATTATTTTATTTTTCCCTTGTTTCTATTTATGAAAAGACATTGTAAGCATTTTATGTTGCAAGGTTGTAAACACTTTATATGAGAGTAATACACATTTTAGACTGATATTCTTAAATATTCTGCTGAAGTAAATGTAAACGCAGTATGCATATGAAAGAAAGAATATTCATGCTCATTGGTATACCTAATGTGTTATTTACCTAAGGTACTTGAGTAATTTTTAATATCACTGTCTATCTAATATGTGAGTTGTTCCCTAGTATTTCAACTCTATGAGCTCAGCTAGTCACGAAATGTGAAAATAAAGCAAAGATAAAAAAAATAAAGGACAAATGGAATTTGGGATATGATTTTATTTTAAAATTCTTGTTATATAACTACTGGCACTATGACGTCGTACTCATCATGTTTGTGCTGCCTCCAGCCTGAAAAGCTTCTCTGAATCTGACAGTCTTACAGAGTTTATTTATGTTTCCCCTCAGTGTACTTTGGCTCAACAATACATCTTCATCTTCATACCTAGCTTGTTGTGTATTGGTTCCTCAGGAAAGAAAAGAAGTTCTCCTTAGAGAGGTTTTTTTTTGCTATGCAGACTTTTATCGACCATATATATGAAAGATCATGTTTATAATGTTTGATGCTTGTAAGTCCCTTGTATCGAAAATCTATATTATTTTATTTAGCTAACATTATTTTTTGTTTTCATTTAAGGATTTGATAAAATTCTAAAATATTATTTATCTCTTCTTAAGTGTGTTTAGATACAGAATAGCCATTAGTCTCCCCTTCTTTTATGAGGTTTATTAAAAAATCAGTTTCAAGTTAAACTGCTCTCCAGTGTATGATGAGGAATTCTTACAAGTTTAGGAAGCTTAGCATCTTTTTTACATGTAAAATTTATGTTTCTGATCAACTGGCATATGTATTTTACTTTCTTCCATTTGATTTCTCTGCCTCATGTATGCTATTACTGAAACTAAGAGTTTAAGATATTCTGTCACTTCACTGAGTAATAACTCATCCTTATGACTTTCAGTATGTCAAGACAAGAATAAAGCCAGGTGGAGAGAGAGGAGATAGTGGGAATAGGCAATCCAAGTGCAGAATAGTTCAGCTTAATTTTTTAAATACACAGTCTATAAAATGAAAAGGAAATCACTGATTCTTCAAATGTCATTTTAATAATATTTTTTGTCACTGTCAATTATGTCTCAAAGTTTTCGTGAAAATTCCCTTTTGAATTTTCACCAGTAGGTAGGCTATGACACCCTGATGACTAATCAGACATATTTTACATAGCTGTATTTTCCACTGTCACAAAAAAGAGAAATTTATTATTAGAAATTACCTCTCTCTATAACAGAGATTAAAGACTAGAACAAAAATAACTGGAGTCTATGGAGGATAGCCACAGCAAGTGCATCTTCCTTTCTGAAAGTACTTCAAAAGTAATACCTTCCTTTCTCCTTCCCCCATTTTTCTACCAGTATTATACTTTCCAAAGGAACTTAGATTTCCAAACACACTGTTTCGGATTTTTTTTTTTAATGTTCATGCCATTAATATTTCTGACTTTCAGTCTGAGAAATTCATAAATAACTGGAATATTAAAGGAACAAGGGGAATTAATCCATATGCTTTCAAACTGCATGAGGACTGTGAAGTTCTTTATGTGAAAAAGGCAGATCAATCTTGCTTTATCTTATCTAACAGCAGCAAAGGTAAGTTACAAAGTATGTGGCAAAGACACATAAATTAGCAGTTTGCAAAAATTTAGCATTACAATAACTGTGTCAATCACATAAAATCTTTAAAGTAGTGGGAACAATTTTAGGAAGACTTCTTGTAGAATTATGATTTACAATTTAAATTTATTCTTCAAGATAAAAATAGTATTTGTTTGACTTCAATTTAATTATTGTGCTACAAAAATATTAATGATGTTCCTTTAGAAAAATAAAGGCAAGCTTGAGAAATCAGATCATTAGGTCATGTAGTCATTTATCTTCATTATGAGAGCAGCAAATACTTGATCTCTTTTAAAAAGACAAAATATATACCCACAAGCATAAAGTAAGGTTGTCTCAATAGGTGATGAAAACTACAGTTTTTGAAACTAAAAGCTTGGAAAAAAATTAGAAATATGGAATGGTTTGGATTGGAAGGGACCTTTCAAGATCACCTAGTCCTCCTCCCCTGCCATGGGTGGGGACACCTGCTACCACTATCAGATTGCTCAAAGCCTCATCCAGCCTTACCTTGAACACTTCCAGGAGTGGGGAACTCACAACTTCTCTGGGCAACCTGGTCCATCATGTCATTACACTCATCATATATTTTTCATCATTTCTAATCTATCTTCTATCAATGGATTAAAACTGTTGTTCCTTCTTGTGTCTCCATAGGCCCCGGTAAAAATTATGTGTCTTTCTTACAAGCCCCTTTTTAATACTGATGATTCTGACATTCCCCTAATATCTCAGAACTTCTAGGAGAGAATACAGTGTAGAATCATAGAATATCCTGGCTCTACACATACAGCAGATTCTGAGGAATTAATTTTACCGCTTTCTTTGCACTGGATACTTTGGTTACAGTGATGTCCTAAAATGCTTAGCCAGCTTTGGGATAACTTTGCATTGCTAAGTAGGGAGCTGACTGAGGTGAAGGAAAGATGTAATGTGTTGGTCATGAGTACAGAAGTGGGTTCCAAAGACACATATATACACACAAAGAGTTTAGAATTTACTCCTCAAATCCATAACAACTTCTGAAATTACACTACCATAAATTTTTATGCACTTTTAAAAACCATAAAATGAATGTAGATAGATGTCTACATTTAGACGTCTACAATCCAGCTCTTGGGATGGGATCCCTGAGATGGGATTTTTTCACTCAATTTGTAATGTGTACATCATAATGAAACTAATTATGCCATAGGTAATCTAGACAGTTAGCTGAGATCCCCTCACCTCCTGTCATTTAAATTACAATTATACCAATACGAACCTACTGAGATAGTGACGTTCATTGCTTTTATGTTTGTACAATAGTAAGCACAAATAGGTCTTGAGGGCAGAGACATAACCATAGCGTAAATGACACAAAGAATGTATTTCTAGGAATTATTTTCAGTAGTTACTTTTGAAGTATTTCCTTTTTTATATGAATCTGTGTAGGTGTGTGGGAAGAACGGTTGTATAAAAGAGACTTGAGGAGATTTTTGCCAGTCATATTATCTTCCAGTTCCAACACAAATAAATTAATTGCTGTCAAGCATTTTATTAAAATATGAGAACATAAATACTTCTAGAATATGCAAAAGGATATGGAATTAGATTTTTAAAATAATAAATATTGTATCAATAATTATATTAATGGAACCATTTGGAAGTTAACTGAAACCAGATTCGTACAGCTCTAAGTAGCAATCAAGAACCAAACATCAAAGAAAATGTCAGAATTTGAATCTGGCATGTCATGCATTCTTTCAAGCTTGCTATTAAAAAATCTAAACATAAAATCACATCTACAAAACAGAAAGAAATTACAATTTCTCAAAATTAAGTGTGACAAATTAGAAAATTATACAATCATTAAACTGGGTGCTTAGTAATATGAATTCTAATTACTTTTTCAGCCAACACTGTACATGGTTTCATATTTAGTGAAAAAATATTGCAAAGTGCCATTAGTGGTTTAGCCATCTAATATTTAGGTATTGAGTTTTATCTAGACCACTAGGACCCTTTTAATAGCAAATGGATAGCTATAGGCACCAATAAAACGTGCTCCATTTTACTGATTTTAGGGAGTATTGGATTGTGTATATTAACAGCCTACAGATAATCGGGGGTGGGCGGGGGTGGTGAGTGGTGAGTGGAAGGTTGAATGTCCAGAACTGAGCATCTGAACTCTCTAGCACAAGACTCCCACTTGCTAGCGTCAGTGCATACAGGTTGGCTGTAAATTTTTCAACAGTTAAATAGTATAGTCATGTCCTGAATCCTCCACTTAATAGAGACATGGGACAGAAGCAGCAACTGATAATTATGTTACATATTGTTTCTGCATATGCACTGCTTACACTGGGGAAGCCAAAGAACATGACCCACAAAAAAGAAATGGTGCTCAAACTTGGTTTCTGTAAAGAAAGGATTCTGGGGAAAAGAAGAGACACTGGAGAGAAGATGACAGTCCTGGCTGGAGGAAAGATCTGAAAAATGGGGGAAGAACCCAGAGATCAGTGAACTGTGTGGAAACAATACACAGAGAATGCCCAGGGAGGGGCCTTTGCCAGCGATGCTCAAGAGTGGCAACTGTGAGCAGCAGCACGTCATGGATGATAAAATACTGTGCCCATCCTTCCCAGACCAGCAGAGACCTTTGTGCTGGGAAAGTGGGCTAGTGAGTAAGCAAGCTTGTGAGCTTATCAAGCGGTCTAAATACTTCTGTCTCACTGGTTGTTATCCAGATCACCATCTCAATGACCATCCAGATAGTCCTTATCCAGATCCACTACTATTTGATATTTATTCATTTCAGCTATTAATAAAGCTTGTGGAGTTCTTACCTGTCTCCCGCACTGCTGGGATAGGATTTGCAGCAGGACAGTTTGCAACAGTCATGACCTCTCAGAATTTTGGCTTCCACCCCTCAAACATTACATTTCTCTGTCACAAGCAAGGACCCTGCTGAGTAAACAGACTCCAGCCTATTGATGCACCGCCCTGGGGGTTGTCATTTATTGTGTCTTGCCTGTGACACCCTCTTGGAGTGACTACTTCTCCATTTCTTTCAAGAAGAATTACCAAGAAATTTTGAAACATAATCATTTTTACATTGTGAATTACTCTTGTTTATATGCTTATATACTTCTTCAAAAACTCTAATTCTTTTTAAGACATTTCTTTCTACAAGCTTTTTTGACTCTAATAATTATATTTACCATTATCTCCACCTATTCTATTCTGGACTGTAAAGTTTTCAAAGTAGAGAAACCAAAATTGTTTGTTTGTGATTCTCTGTATTTCCCTAGAGTCCTTGTTATCATTTTAGCTGAAAAGAAGTTGGATATTGGCTTCGTAACTTTCTCATTTTTATTGAGAGTTTCCTAGTTAAGTTCCCTCAGAATTCATAGGCATATAACATCTGTTGCTCCCAAACTGTGAACAAATGGTAATAAAGTGAATGAGACAGGTTGAATAATATTCATCCACTTAATTATTTGAAATATTTTCTGCCGATATTCTCCTCTAAGTCAATTCCTCTGACTCTTCTCTCTGATATGTGAACTCCTTCCCTTTTGTTCTTCTATAGTGGCAGTGATGCAAAAAATTTTGTTTCCTGAATTTTTATTGAATCATCTAGATGTCATTCAGACTCTGTGAGATTCTTGCTTCTTTTTTTATTAAAACAGTTTTATTTAGCAGTATTTTATTCTCCTAGAAGTTCTCACTCAAAACATTTTCCTGCCATGTCCCATACCAAGGAAATTTTTTGTTTGCTTGATTGTTTGCTTGTTTTATTTAGTCTTGGGCTCCTTTTACAATTTTTTAAAATTTAAAAGACAGAAAATGACCTTACAAAGGATTTTAAAATATCCGAAATTAGATAGAAATCAATCAACCCATCATTAAAAATTTCCAGAGACTCTAAATTTCTTCTTTCATCCCTTCTATGTAATCTCTCTTGAGATGCAGTTTTACTTAGTTGAAGATTTGATGTTATTAAAATGGCATAAGGGAAAATCATAAAGAAAGTGAATGTTTGACACAAAAAGAAAGAGACGATAATAGAAATCCTTGAAGGAAAAATAACTATTTCTAAAGAGAAGGAGTGCTGGGTGCTTTATGATTAAATTTCATGCTTTGACGCTTTTCAATTCTTTGAAAGCAAGTGATAATAAGGAAAATTACTTCTTCGTCTGAGCAGCAGCTTAAATGAAACCAATAAAACCTAAAGAGTCCAACTTTTGTGTGTTAGTTAAATGTTCTTTTATCTTTTAGTGCTAAAGTGGATAATGAAACTTGTTACTTAAGGGACTTATCGGTGGAAATTTTGATAATTTTATGTTGCATGTCTAGAGTGTCAAAATTACATATGATTAAAATGTTGCTGCCGTGGCTAAGAGAGAGTCTTATGGTTTATGAATTAATACAGTCTAAGAGAACAAAAAAAGAGTTAATAGATATTCATTTTTCTCTTCTTTTCAATTAGAGATAAAAGTGAATTTCTTTTTCTGTTCATGTTTCAAAACATGTTTTAAATTATTTAAAAAGAAGTATAGATAATTCCTTAACTTTGTAGTGCGTTTAGATAAGTAAAAATAGCTACTGTTAGATAATAAAGATCCTGATGGAGGCCTAAGGGTTAGACACTGATGACGGGGAAAAGCTTCTTTTTCAAGAAATGTAAGGTTCAAAGGATTTTTTAAAGCAAAAACATATGAAAATTCGACTGACAAGAAGAGCATAAGTTTTGGTGTCATTTGGCTGAAGGGAGGTGATGGATCTTGAAGTCAGAAGATAACTATAAAAAAAGCACCAGGTAGCACATAGTGTGAACTGAATTAAAAGAAGACGAATATTTGTCTACAAGGTAGAACACGGACTTTATATTGTGCCTGCAGCTTTCTAAACATACATAAAAATGTGTCTTTCCTAAAGGACTCTGAACTTAATGGACCGAGTAAAAAATGTGCAGGTTAGATAAAAAGTGAAAAGTAACTTCTATTATCTTACACACAGAATATAGTGACAGAATAAAAAATAAAAGTGATTCTCAGGTTCAGTCCAGTAAGATGATTGCTGAAATGCACTGCCTTTAAAACTGTTGATCCTTAAACTAGAGTTCTAAGACTTTGTCTCCTTAGTTTTAAAATAGATCAACTTCAGCTATTGTTCTGGAATGGCTCTGGATACTGAATAGGAGATATTTGAATGTGTTAACTTTAAGAAAGTTTAACTTCTAGGTTTATTCTATACCTTCGTATATTGCAGTGTCTTCAGCACCCTCATAAGCATATACTATAGCGATGGTTTTGACTATTCCAACTTAGGCACTGAAAAGCCATCTGAAATGACTAGTTTAATTTAAAAGAAGAGCAAAGACTGGAGGAAAAACTTCAGATATCTTTCTTTTGATACCATCAAAGTCTAGAAATCCTAGGAACTTGTATTTCTCAGAATTTTTTTCTGTTTGAGGGGAAACCAACCAACCAACCAACAGAAAATGTAAAGGAATACACATTCAGTGTTTTCCTTAATTACAAAAAATGCATGTATGAAAAGGAATATAGTGTTATGAGTAATACTGATATGCAGAATTGAAGAGAAACTTAATTTTCACTCTTGAAATTATTTGTTATTTGTCATGAATCGCTGAAAGAACCAATGATAGTCTGCTGCTTTAGAGTGATTTTAAATTCATTTTACCTAAGATCTTTGTTTGGGAGCCTACTATCATTTTGGTGCAGATTACAGTGTTTGGCACATGCTGAATGAGACATAGCAGCCTAAACTGATTTTAAAAAATAGTGCAATAGTGAACACTGCAATTACCATAGTACCTCATACTTATAGCAAATACAATATTAATCTGAGCTCTATGTATTATTCCATTATCTAAAGTAAACCACATAGCATTATGTTGACTGCTAGAATAGTGTTGCAAAAGGTTCCTGCAGGGATGGGTGAACTGGTGATTGTAGTAGGCATATAGCTTTGCTTTTTGTGCTGCACATGCAAGAGATAACTGAAGATTCAATCTTGTCTTTCTCATCTCATTTTGAGGAGGGGAAGAGGTGATGTGTATGTTTCTGGCCCTTGGATTCACTTTTTCTGCTTCAGAAACGCTGGAGAGCAGATATCTGCCTACAGCCATAAAAGCTATTAAAAAATTACAAAAGCTCAGCTCAGCAATAGCATTTTGCAGTTCAGCCAGGGTTTGCAGCTTGAGAATTGCAAATACCTTGGGTCTGCCGGTGAGAAGTAGTGCCTTTGGGACGATATTCTGAAAATTGTGCAGAGGGTGTAGTCTGACATGCAGGTGAGGAAATGGAGGCTTGAGATAAGAATTCCAAGATACATTTTAGTATTTTTCAGAACTGACCTAAGCATTTAGATGACTGAACTCTGAGTGCCAAAACCACTTTTCAAATCACACAAACTCCCAACCCATTTAGAATGCCTCTGCATCAGCATTTTAGTTCAAACCAGGAGTGTACATTGAAGTAAATCTCCCAGTTGCCAACACTCCCCCCACCAATCTCCCTGTCCCTTGCGATCCTTTGCATTGCAGAGCACAAATTCACCTGCTCAGGACTCCAAGGACCTACACATTGCACCATTTAATAGGGCAAGGCTTGCCTTGGCCTGAGCCAGCTGTAGCTTGCTGTAACAGTCCTAGAGCTCAACCAATTGATCCCTGCCCTGCTGTTGATGGAGCCCTGGGAGTGCCATATGTGGTAAAGGACTTAAACTCCTCAGCTGTCACAGAGTAACACACGTTAGGCTCTATGCAATTTTCCAGCTTAAAATGGGATACAGTGTGAAAAAGAATTGATAAAAAGCCCCATTAAAATAGCTTCAAGTGGCCCCCAGGTCTGTGAATTAAGGAGCCTTGCTCCTAGCTAGGATGTCAAGATACAAGTCATTCACTGTCAACCTTGAAACAAATTATCCATCAAGCTTGGGATCCAGAGGAACATCAAAAGAGTGAGCATTGCACCACAGAATAGAGGCAATTTGAACTATATTATTATTATTGTTTTATTATTATTATTATTAGGTTTTTTAAATTTATTAGATGTGAACTATTAGATGGTTATAACATTAACTAGATAGCAATAAATTTCTGTCATCATATACAGAATGTTGTCCCTTTTGGCCATACTAAGATTTTGAATGAAATGATGCCTATGGAAAAGCAGATTTCAGAACCTCAACACTAACAGTTTTGCCTGTAAAATCCTTGTTCATTGTAGTTGTACCATTACAATCTGATCCTTGACACATCTTTGGCATTGTAATAAGACCAAAGACAGCTTTATCTTTCTTTACAGGGAAGTGATACCCAAAACATCTTCAGTCAACAGTTGTGAGGCTGTTTGGTAGCAAGCTCTTTCTGTACTTCTTTCCAAAGGGTATTTATCTGAAGGGAAATTTCCTGTTAAAAGAGGCTCCTTGACTGACTATTTTATAGCAGAATTTGTCCAATTGTCTTTTTCACAAGAGATAGTGTTTTAATCTGTCCAAAACCTGTCCTTAAAGACTTCCTCTGCAGTCTTTTCTGCTAGCCCATTCCAGTGGCTTGCTCTCAGACTGCTTGCCAACACCACCTGTTATTTAGGACAAAAAGATGTATTTAAAAAAGTAAAAAATAACAACCTGCCTTGATAGCCATGTCTGAGTGAGAGCTCCAAGCTGTCACTTTTTCATGACCTGGACGATTTTTTATCTAACTATTGGCAGTTCATACATCCCAAATTATGTGACTTTAGGTGTTAAGTAGATTTGCCAGTAACTAAACAGCAGTTTGCTTAATTTGTAGTTACATATGCAAGGTTTTTGGTTTTTGTGGGGATTTTTTTTCTGGTTTTTTTTTATAGACCATTATGGAACAAAATATTTAAGTAAAAACTTAGAAAGTAAAAAAGGAATTAGTAGCTTCATGTCTTGCAACACCTAGGTCCCCATCGCTTTTTTTGCTTAGTGTTGTTTCTAATCAATTTCTTCAGTTTCTTTAAAGGTTATTAATTTGTGTTGCTTGTGGATGGTAAGAGGAGGTACAAGTTATTGGTATGTCAATCACAATTACAATGAGGGAAACATCCAGTAAGGTCCAGTTTACCTAAGGTTACCTTGGTTAATGTTTTGTTGTTGTGGTGGTGTTTTTGTTGGGTTTTTTGGGGTGGAGAGGTGTTGTTTTTGGGTTTTGTGGGGGTTTTGTTGGTTTTTTGTTTCATTGATTTTGTCTGTTTCTGTTGGTTTATGATTTGGAGGCTTTTTTCGGGGGGAGGTTCAGACGTTATTAAGAGACTGGGTCAATTTCAGCAAGCTGCTTAGGTAATTTTTTTTTTAAACAGGTTGGAACCTATTTCACAGTCTAAATTATAAACTACAACAGGGACACATTTTGCATTTACAAATAGAAAAACAACTGTCAGATTCACAGAATTTCAGCACAAACTTGGCAGATTTTTTGCTTATTCCTGGCAGTGATGAAAGTATTCCAGTTCTTTTATTTTTTTTTCTGTGTGCACTAGGCCCAAAGCCAATACATACACTCACATATGGGGAATGCTTGGTACAACCAGATGTTAAGAGATGAATTCTTCTAGTATTGGCATCTGGGCCTGGGTCTGTTCCCTTGGTATATTCCTCTCTTTGACTCCTTGATTGGTTCTGCTGCTGTCTGCTGTGACATCTGTTCAGCTGTCTGCAGGCTTGGTAAAATGCTGCTGTGTTTCTTTATCTTTCTGGATGTCAGATTTCTTTGACACTCTCAAGAGCATGAAAAATTTAAATTTTATTTCGCTGGGCTAGTCAATAGGGCAAAGTATGGATTTGCTAAATGATTCCATACAGAGGGAAAGAACTCCATCCTTATGTCTCTATTTGTTCATTGTGAAAATGTAGAATCTTGTTCATGCATTTATATTTTCTTGCATAATTTACATGGAGGGTGGGGGGCTTTTTGTTTGTTTTTGATAATGTGTAACCATACTACATCTGCTTTAAAGAAAAACAGTCACTACTTTAAAGTAAGACCCCTGTGATCACCCACTCATCATTTAAACAATTACTCTTTAAACAAAATGGAATTATAGTCAATGTGGTAGTATATGCTGGCATACTTTAATAATTGAATAGTTTTAATAACTAGAAAATAGAGGGGGAAAGACCTGGGGTGGGAGAAGGATGTGATGATATATTCAATAATTTCAAGTATTTTGCTGCTAAACCTGGTTGTGATTAAAATCATGTCATCCTTTCCTGCAACCATCAAAAGACTTAGAATATATGTGAGGTTTTTATGGTCTTGAAGTGCATGACCACGTTAATATATGTTGCTCCATATGAAGTGATATTAAAGATTTATTTCAATCAAAAATGAATTGGATCCTGAATTCTTTTGGCTATTTCTTTCAAATGCCATATGTCCGTATTTTTCTCAGACTGAAATATCTTCCTCTTTTAAGTGGGATTTCAGCCCCTACTTCACTACACACCAGAGCCCAAGACTCTAGTGTTACAGAGCTTCTTGCCCTTGGAATCTGTGATCATTTGAAAGATGCAGTGACTCAGACCAGCTTCTTTGAAGCAAATGTTTAACTACGCACGAGAGCAGAGCAATAAGAAAAAGAAAGGTTAAAACAACAATTCTTAGTAGACCTCAGTAAATCCTCTAAGAGTTAGGTAGGTTTAATTTATGTTGAGTGTTTGAAGTCTTCGGAGAATAGAGTTAGTGTTTTCTTCTCATTGCTTTCTCAGTTACCGAAATGAAAGGTTTTGTTTCATTTTATTTAATAAAAGAGTTTCTTTTGTGTTTGTTTACTTTTTATGGTTGTGTTTTTTTTTTTGTTTTAGTAAAATGTATGTCCTTTCAAAATTGGTTTTGAATGTATTGTCTCTGTACTTTACTTCTTACATTATATTTTGAAACAGATACTTAGAAGACCTGTTACCGTTAAAGGAGAATCTTTATCCCAGACAGAATGTTTGTCCTAGCCACTTTTCCTTTCAGATTTCCGACTAAACTGGTTGAGTAGAAATGACGGTCCTGTCTAACCTAACCCCAGAAACCTGGGCAATAGCATGAAAAAAATAAACCTGAACAATTGATATACACATTTTAAGAATGACACAATCTTTGAGAACTGGACTGAAGAACAGGTATCCCATTTTAAAAAGAGAAATATTAATATAAAAGTCGTAGCATAACTTGGATTAGAATAGAAAAGAAATCTGCAGAGGTCAACATTGTATGCAGCCTGCTATAGACTCTTAGGATTACATTTGTATATATATATATATATGTATATATATAGTTGCTTATTTCTTCCAAGAGTAATAAAAATACAAGTACTCATTATTCTGGAAGTCTTCAGCAGAAGAAGAATACTGTTAATGATACTATATACTAGTTGTGCCTGGACATAACAGATGACAGATTTGCCTATGTGACAGTAAAAGATTTGATTAAAAAATATGCATTATTATCAATGCTTGGGCATTGATAAACAGTGAAGACCTTATGATGAACAAGTACTGTAAATAACTTTTTATCAGTTGATGCTCATATGTTCCTCTTGAATTAACTGTAATGGATTTGATTTCAAAAGGAGGACTTGAGCAATACTGTCATGTAGTCAGCTTTCTTACGCTCCACACAATCTAACATGATAATTTAAAGCATAGCATAAATCACAAAAGCATACTGAAAAATTCTTAGATTGAAAAATTAATCACTCAGGTGCTATCACTCATGTACAACCTCAATCCTAGTGTTATATATAAATACTAAAAATAGGTAATTTCAACTATGATAGCTTGTAGTAGGATTCATTTCAATAAATCACTTCCTAGCTGAATCCTACCCCAGTGCATCAAGGTAATAAAGAGTCTAGTTCATCCTACATAAACCATAATATGGAGGTTTAACTGATAATTGTTATAAAGAGGACCTCTACATGCTAGCTGCATTTCCCATTCAACATGCAGAGAATTTGGCAACTAAGCTATTTATTCTTATTCTACTTACTCTATCATTACTTTGCATTACATTAACTGCACACCATCCACTCTGCACACTTAATCAGGTGTGGGTCCTCTAAACCCCTGCATCATTAACTACTTACCTAAAAGTCATTATTATCTGATTGCTGTTCAGCAGACTTTGTAAAATGAATTGGTGGTCTCAGGCAAATGTCCACAACTCAAAGAGTTAGTGTGCAGTTGGTATTACTTTACTCAGTATTGAAAGAGTAAGCAAATAGAGTATAGAGTGGTACAACACCCACTGAATTATACTGTGACTTGAAAAGGTGATCTCTGCAGCTAAACCTGTAAATCTATATGAAAACTTTATATAGTCGAGTTAAGGCAATATGGTTTGTTTGTAGGAATCTGTGTTTAAAAACCAGGATTTTCTGTGTCTGTTACTATCATTCAGTTACAATAGACTACAGACACATGGACATTACAGAAGAACTCAATTAGGTAAAGACATAGTTAAAATGTTTACATTTTAGTCTAAGTGGGCTAAGGGCAAAGAATGTCAAAACTCTAAACAAATCCTGGAACATTATTAGAGCAATGCCACAGCACTTTGGGAACTGGTTAGCAATAATAAAAACAGAAGAAAACAGAAAACCAAATCTGGTTGGCAGTTAACAACTTTCCATCTCCAACTCCTTAGTTACCATACTGGAATGAGTTACTGTCTGAATAACTCACTCACAGATTCATTTTCTGGTCCTAGTTCAGATTTCTATAAAGAAGGTATGTATGTATAATGAGTAAGTGAACCTGTGTGCATTAATGAGAATGTAAATATATTTGATGGAAATCTAAACAATTTTTTTGTTTTTAGATAGAAAGATAAAATTGAAATTAAAATTTTTGTTCCTGCAAAAAATATAGTCTGTGATCCTAAGGGTAAGAACTATGAAGTACATATAAAGTGCATATTTCAGTGCAGGAAGTCCCTCAGTGTTACATTTGTGTTAGAGTGGAAAGCCTTTGCACATGTTGATGACCTGCAATTCAGACTAGTATTTTGAATATTAGTAAGACTAGTCACATACAAAAAATTATTACCCATTAAAATCTGGATAAATAATAAATGCCATAAGTACATATTTAAGGACAAATTTAAAATAAATCAGTACAGTTTATTCTCACTATTTTATTCTTATTTTCCAATCCATAGAAATTCAGCATGAAACACACACACAAAAAAAAAAAAAAA
>VZRQ01004234.1:167640-185937 GCA_013397975.1 Machaerirhynchus nigripectus | reverse complement strand
AAAAAAAAAAAAAAAAAGTTTTTTTTTTTTTTTTTTTTTTTTTTTTTTTTTTAGCAGAAGTGATCTTGCAAGTATTAAAAACAAATATTTAGTTAGAAGATAAAATGTCAGTGTGAACAGAGGAGACAGGGAAAACATATTTCCCAGCTAAAACAAGCATAAAAGAAACAATTAGAAAATGTCATCATTGTCCTGTTCCTCTACAAAGCGGACATGGAAAGATTTTTAATTACATCTTGATAAGTCAGTGAAATGAATGCAATTAAAATGAAACTATATCTGCTAGTATAATACTTAGCAAATTTCAGTGAGAATCTCAAAGTAAATATCAAAGCAGGTTAAGGAATCAAGGAAGAGTGTCTTCATTCCTGAAAAAGAAATGTTAACCTGCCACTGTTTCTTTGACTACTATCAATTTTGTTTAACACAGTTACACTTTTTTAAACTGAAAGTTGCAGCTCAGAAGTGTGGGTTTGATAATTTTTTATTTGGAATATTCTCCAGCAACAGTCATTCAGGAGCCTGATGATTCTTTTAAATGTATTGTCTCATCTTGATCATAACATCCCTAATTTTATGAAGACTTTAAATGTTACTAAAGGTATGATGCAATATTTAACTGTAATCAGCTTGAACAATGGTTGATATTACAATCAAGTAGCCTATTTGTTTTGTCAAGACAGAAAATCATTCTTTTCTGACCAATCGACAATACATTTTTAGAAAGAAAAGCTGGAAGTATTCTGATATATCCTTCCAGGATGACTTCTACTGACACCATCATATCACAGGATTTTTAAATACTGGAAGACCTTTTCTATTAACCCATTAATGGTGGCAATAATGATAAAGATCAGATCTTCAGACTGATCACAATAATATTTCCTCTAAATCACTCTATACTTTTTGTTTGCTTTTGTTTGCTTGGGTTGGTTTTTCTTCTGATCTCTGAAGTTAAAGCTTTCAAAAGTTTAACACTGACATGCTACCTTATATATGCTGACAGTGCTAATCCTCTTAAAATAATCTCTTCAGTTTGCCCTTGGAAATGTTACTGATTTTTTTCTTCATTTAAAATCATGAAAGTGCCCTAAAGTGCCCTTTTATTCTTTTTTTACATCTGTGTTTAATTACAGCCTTCAACTAGCAAGCATGCTTGAAGTTAAATATTCACAGTGACCCACAAACCTAGTAACCTTATAACCTTTAATTAAATAATTATATCTATATAGTATGTGTTACAGTTTCTTGGTGTCCAAATGGATTGGTGCCCTCCAAGAACTGAGTTTGTGAAGAAAGATTGAGAAATGTTTATATAGTGGAAATTTACAGATGGTGTTTTCATACTGTAGCTGATCCAAATTTTAATTAATACTTTACAGGAAGCGTTCTTCTCCCTTAATTTTAATATTTGTTACAAGAATGTACAGGCATCTTCCCCCATGGCTCTGTCTCCAGAGGTAAAATGTTATTTTGGGTATGTTTGAGACCTGATTTAAGGACAGCACCAGTTCAGAACAAGGTTTAGACATATACTTTATGGAATAACAAATTAGTAGTTAAGTTTAATTTTGTTTAATGTTCTGGTCTGTTTCTATCTCACCCACATCTAGGCACCAGTAGGTGCATAATCTAAGCCAACTAACCACTCCTTTTTTTAGACAGTAAGTAAATTATACCAGCTTAGTAAACCCAGAGGTGGGCTCACAGGATGTAGCTCATGTCCTGGCAGTGGAAGCGCAGCTTGAAATTAGTGACATCCTCTGGTTCCTTGAGACCAAGGCAATGCTGGCAGGTGGGGTAACAGAATAGCAACAGATCTGCTGAGTAAAAGAGTTGACTCTGAGCCCCAGATGTCCACAAGATGTGACTTTCAGGGATTTCACAAGGAAACAGCCTGAGCTGGGGACAGTGGACAGAATGCCCATCAGCAGATAGGGCACCGTAGCTGTGCTTTGGAAGAGCACCTTCCTCTTTAGTTTTCTACGACAGGAATTTTTACTGCTCTGAAACCACACGGTGAAGTCAGTGAGGGCTCAAGTACACAGAAGTAATTGGGAGACTTGCTTCAGAAGCATATCCTGATCCAAACTAGAACAGTAATGTAAACAAGAACAGAAACAGGTGCCTAATATATCCAGCTGGAAACCCATCTTGCTTTCCTAGTTTTGCTTTGCAGAGGTGGAAAGACAGAAATGAAGGCAAGACCTGGTATGAGGTGGACACTGAAAATTGTGGAGTGCTACCAATATCCACGAACTTCCAATGGACATTATATTAACAATGCAGTTCAATTCCCTTGAGCTGGCAATAATAAAATCTTCATCTTACAGTTTTATCTCCAGACTTATAAATCATGATGTTAATTAAAAATAACTGACATAATTTCATTTTATCATGGCATTATTTTTTTTAGTCACAAAATGTGCAAGACTACAGTAGATATAAGAATATACTCTTTTATTCTTAAAAAATCCAGATCAGACTTTCATAACTGGTGAAACTTGTATAGACTGACAGGAGCAGAACAATAAAATCTTTATACTATAAATTAGCTATTTAAATTTCATTTTATTTTGAAATATCTATGCATTTATATGCAATTCTCTCTTAGTTAAACCCTTGTTTGTATATAGGTAATAAAATGCAACTTTATTATAACCTGCAAGGATAAAAAGCAAAATCTTCTAAAGAATCAGGTTTTATTATATATCTCAGGAAAATAAAAAAAAATATTCTTTTGCAACTAAAACACAGAAGAAAGTCTGAGGTGCTCCCTTTGCAAAGGGTGCTCCCTTTGCACTGTTGCTGGCATAACAAGGCCTCTGATGTTGCAGCTCTTTGCAATCACTATTTCATTAAATGTCTGAAAGTGTAATGTTGAAGGCTCACATCGAAGGCTCGTGTAATGTAGCTTACCTTACACACATAACCTTCACAAAAACATCTTCCAAATCCACTTGCTAAAAGATTTATGGCATCATGCAAGTTTTACACCAATGAGTGCACTAATGGCTTTCTTTGATGCATCTCACAGGACTCATGCTTTCTGGAAGAAAGCCAAAATATGGAGCAGCACGTAATCATCACAGCTATAGGCTGGTTGGTAGAAAAAGTTCTGGGGCACAGAAGATAAAATATTAAAATATACGGAATTCTTAAGTCTAAAAGTTAAAAAAACTTTTACACTTTGTGGTGTTTAACAAGCATTAAATTTTGCATATTAGGGTTTCATAAGTGGCATATATCTTACTTGTAATTTAGTTCTGTACATTTCCACAGCTATAAGTTACATATGTTTCTTGGCAAAGTAAATCCTAAGTCTGAAATAATAAAATTAAGTTACTATAAAACATCTTAAAATGAAATAATTTTTGAACCACCTAAAAGAATTAGGGTCTAATATCTTCACTGATGTTCATTAGCAGTAGGGTGTCTTCTTGTAGAAGCTTATGAGACTTGCAGCTGAAATTATTGGGTTCATTGCTAGCAGAAACAAAAAAAAATGTTTTTTTAATTTAATTTGGATAAAATAAAAGTACTATAGTAAAGAAGACACAAAGCACAATGATGACAAGAAGACTGTTAGGGACCTAAACTGTCAATTTGGTTGAAAAATGCAACTAACCCCTGCTCTTGTGACTACAACATACATATAGCCCTGGAATTCATTTTTACGTGATTAACCTAACCTTAGACTTCTGCACATGCACATTTACTTAATTCAGTTGCTGTCAGAAGGCTGCTGTCTGCCCACTCACTGCAGGAGAAGAGTAGGAAATGAGAATATCCTGCACTTATCCTATGCTCCAGACGAGTGGCCAAATTTGTCAGGAGACCTTTTTCATCGGTTGTATGGTGCCTAGGATGATGAACATCTCCTGCATATTGACCAGCTCTTAAGAGTGCTCCAAAATTGTTTCAAAGACATATTAGAAAACAAAGCAAGACTGAGAAGTAAGGGGCAGCATAATTCTACAAGACAGCTTGGTAATACAAACAACTGCTTTGAGTTTTATCAGTGTTAGACCAAAGTTAATTTTCCTAAAATAAAACATGGTTTTACACTTCCAAAGAGACATGTCTTTTTTGGATTGACCTTAAATTTAGAGGTCTTAAGACACAAAAATACAAAGTCAAGGATATTAACTCTCTGGACAAAGTACTTTGCATTTCAAAGTAACTACAGTGTTTTTCAACCTGACAGTACATTAAATGGCGAGTTTCTATGCTGATAGACTGAAACTGTGACTTAGTTTTCTCTAAATTGCAGTGGTATATTGATAAGGTTATTACAATAACACAAATCAGTCTTGAAAAGCCTACCAGCCCAGTTCAGGTTTAGTGGAAGGCTTCATGAGTTTTATGCTTGAATAGCTATGCAAATACCATTCAAGAATATATTCTGGTACTACCTTCGGGTGAATGTGAAAAAGAAGTGCCATTATTGTGTCTGTTGCATACAATTATGTGCGAGTATTGGTTATGACACCGATCACTGGTTTCTACAAATTACTCACAACAGTCCCCCCCACCACTCCTCATTTCACTCTTCTCTCCTGTGTCCAGGACCAAAATACTTCTCATGCACTATTATAATTTTTCCCAGTTTTATGTATTTCTGTTAGAAATAGATAAAAAATGCTAAGGCAGGAGCGAAGTGGAAAGGTTTCATTTCCAATCTGGCCAAAGTTAAAAAACAAATACATGCTTTATCAAGTCTGTTGCCTTGAGATTTCAGTACTGTTTCCAAGTTCAACAGCTTATGGTAGTAATCAGTTAAGGATACAAACTTATCTGAGATTAGAAAGAGCTTTGATGCTCACCCTGGAATAGTCTCAAGGTGAGTATGTTATAGTGCCTTGGCAATTAGGCACATGAGGCTCTTCTGAGCAATGCTAGCTTAAAGTACTTTAGCTCCGTGCCACTCAAAGAATGAACTAGAATTCTTACCTTACTGTGCATAGCTGTGAATATTGAGGATAGTTTAAAAGCATATGTAATAAAAAATTAAATTATATCCAATCTCTGAGACAAACTCCGTGTTGTCAATCTGATAATGTGATTCCAGAGAAAATGAGAAACCTCTTCTTCCGCCATAATGGAAGCACATTAAACATATCTCTTTAATGTTTAGGATTAAATTTTAAATTTTTTAAATCTGTCTTGTAGAGTATTTTAAGCCATGAAGAGAGTTTAACTATTTGGGTGTTCTGGTTTTTTTTAATGAAATATTTGAAACATACACAAAGATGTATGTACATGTGTTGCCTTTCCCTGGGCTTAGAATTAAAAGCCAAACATGGTTAAAGGGGGAAAAAAGGGGTTTGCCTCAGTGTTTATTTAAGGATCCTCAGATGCACCACATTCAGGTAGAATGCACCAAAATGCACCCCAGGACGCACACCGAAAATGCACCCCCCAAAAATGCACCCACACGATGATTCACATATAAAATATAGACCTTGTAAATTAGCATATCTATCAAAGATCCCCCAGTGAGAGGCTCAAGAGAAGCCCCCATCCTGAGGAACCTTCCCCCTGGATGGGCCTGTCTTGGTTTACAGAACGTGTTCTGGAGAGGACCTTGGTGTCTGGGGCTTTCTGACCCCCAACTGCGAGGCCTCCAAGATGTTTGGTCTCTTGGCTTAGAGGAACTTTGGGTCTAAGCTACTTATCAGACTTAGGGAATTACAAGTATGTGGGCTAAAAGCACTAAGGATACATAAAAGCTGTATGAAAGGGTATATGAAAGGGTATGTAAGAGTGGTATATATAAAGAGCAAAAAATCATCATGGCATCACATGTAGGACAAGTATACAAATTGTGATCAGGAATAGTAATCAAAAATGGATCAACAGTTCATACAGAATCACAGAATCATTAAGATTGGAAAAGACCTCCAAGGTCGTTGAGTCCAACCTTTGACCAATCATCACCTTGTTGACTAAATCATAGCACAAATTGCCATGTTCCTTGAACATCTGCAGGGATGGTGATTCCACCACCTCCCTGGGTAGTCCATTCCAACACTTTACAACCCTTTTCATGATGAAATTCTTCCTGATGTTCAACCTGAATTTCCCCTGGAGGCTATGCCTTCTCATCTTGACACTGGTTGCCTGGGAGAAGAGGCCAACATCCATCTGGGTACAACCTTTTTTCAGGTAGTTTTTAGCGAGTGATAAGGTCCGTCCTGAGCCTCCTTTTCTCCAGCTTCCTCATCCACCTCTCATATGATTTACACTCTAGACTCTTCACCAGCTTTGTTGCCCTTCTCTGGACCAAAGGAAAAAAAAAAGACAGAAAAATTCAATAGTATATAAAATAAGAAATAGACATAAACTTGTTGCTACTTTTTCTTTTATTTTCCACTAATTCTCATTATAAAAATGCAGTATACAGGTATGATATTTTATTTAGATCATAGACTTCCTGCAGTTTCTTTTGGACCTATACAGATTTCAATGCCCAGACACATCACTTAGTCAGGCCATACCATATGTAATTCATACAGACCATAGACAGAGATTAGGCTTGCACAGCGTTCCCTAAGACTACCTGCCAAAAAACAATTAAACAAGTTTCAGACAGAATATTAGGAAGCATTTCTTTACCAACAGGGTGGTTAAACACTGGAACAGACTTCCTAGCAAGGTGGTCAATGCCCCAAGCCTGTCAGCATTTAAAAGGCTTTTGGACAACATCCTCAACGTGCTTTAATTGTTAGTCAGCCCTGAAGTGACCAGGCAGTTAGACTAGATGATTGCTGTAGGTCCCTTCCAAAAGAAAAATTCTATTCTATTCTATTCTATTCTAGAGTCATCTTAGTGCACTGCTGCTTAGCTCCAGCAAAGACAGATCATAGTGTCATGTCCCAGATTTTTGTATGAATGGAACATTAAAAATTATTGATGTGTATATATCTATAAATCTGTACATTTATATATCAAGGTGCACAAAGATGGATGAACAGCATTTATCCAATGTATTCAATAGGTATGGGACTTACAATGATATGGTACAAAAATAGAAGTTCTCATGTTTGTTCTAGTGATGACGATCTGCTTCACATTATTGAACATGGCTATGGTTATTTACCTTATCATCCTCCACAAATGTCATATGAAAGACAATTACTTTTCTAAGGTGATTGCACAACGGTCATTGGAAAGAAGATTTTGGTTGAATCAGTACTTTATATTTGTGCTACTGTTATAGCACAACTTCAAAGCCTCCTTGGACAATTTCTGATAACCAATTTTCTCTGTTCCTTATCCCTGTTCTCTATTTTTCTGTCTCTTTGGCATGAATTTAACTTCTCTCATTAAAATAAAATAAACAAGAGGCTGCTTTTTTGCTTTTGATTTACAGAATCAGATAAAACACAACCAGGCTTTCTTAAGTTTTAAAATAAGAACGTGTAGTACAGGGATGGACTTGATTTTCTTAAGTTTAGGTAGTTCTAATCTTTTCAAAGGAACACAGAACATATATTTTATGGCATTTTTTATCCTCGTGCTATTCTGAATGCTCTTAGTTGTAATTGTAGCTTTTTTTCCACAAAGCCAGTTGGAGACAGGGTTTCGAATTTAGCTTCTGATGGCTGTTGGAAGGTAATCTGCAACTTTTTTGAAAATGTCATGAAACTCCTGATGCCTCACATCTGGTACTATGATGACACCGTGTCAGCATTGTGGTTTTCATCTTCCACATAACATTGTCTGAAATGCAGGTATATTTCTTGTTTGTTTGAAAGAGAAGAAAAATGTTCATTTTATCATGTCATTGCCCTTTTCTGTTCTTGTATCAAAGTTCAATGCGCTTATTTAAGTTATATATGGAAAAATGCCTAGTGGCATTTGCAGAGGTTCTGGAAGACCTGCATAAGGAGACACACACACACCCCCATGACTACCTGGAAAGAGAGGTGAGGACCAAAAGGTTTTCCTTTAGAAACTTCCAACACCACTCAGCTTTTCTATGTATACAATGACACACTATAGGGGACACTATTCATTTGTGGTAGTATTAACCTCTCACACTTTGGCTGTACGTAGAGTACACACATAAATCACTGTGGGATGCCTCTAGGCAATAGAGATGCCTACACTACACGTTTTACCTAGTCCATCGTGCAATATTTCTCTTTATTGTGGCTAAAGAAATGTATCTGAATGTGTTGCAACGTGATGTCTGACTGTATATTCCCATTCTGAAAGACAATTCATATGAACTGGACAGTCCTTGATTAGATTTATTAAGAGGAAGATACGGGTAAGATTCCTAAATATTTACCCTCATATCTGAACACTTTGATGGTCTGAAGTTCAACTGTAGGAAGTTATATAACAGAGGTATTTGTTCAAGCTCATATTGTTTTTTTGTTTATTCATTTTATTTTTAGATTTCAGTTTTCCTGTCCCTCTACTGACATACCTGTGATATTCTATTCACAACAGATGCAGATTTCAGCATGAAAACTCAGACAATGAGGATACACAGAAAATTATACAAGATTCTTTAAAAATACCAAATTGATAGTAGTTACATTTGTGGAAGTTTTGTTTACATCTAAAATACCTGATTTAGATTGGGAGACTTCAAATTCTTCAAGTTTCAAACATTATTATTGTTGAAAATAAAAAACTTTCAAAAATTAAAATTTATGCATTACAGGAATACTTAATGAACACATGTATTTCAAAACAATGGTAGATTAAACAAACTCTAAAAGGCAGTCTCTCTCTTCAGATGTACTTTGAGGGACAGCAATATTTTCTAAATTCTGCTAAAATTACCAATATCAATGAAACAACAGAAGATCTCTGGAAAAGTGATGAAAATGAAGCCCCAGGAGTCAATATAACCATATGGGAAGGGAGCATTATTGATATGGAGCATGATACAGTTTTTTGCTTGGAGCACGTCCAGAATTCTACTGGTACAGCTGACAGAACTTTAGGGCTGAAGTACAAAGTCATATTGGGGATGGTTGTTCCATTGTTCGCAGTTTGACATGTTGCAATTACCCGTGTATTTTTCTTGCTGTTCCTATTTTTTTTGGCTCACGAAAAGGAAAACGAACATTTACTTGAATCAGGTTTAAATTCCACAGAAGGAATCTAGATGTTTATTCTTCAATAACAACATTCAATATGGATGAGAATGCAAAAAAGAGAAACCTTTCACCAAAAATAAAATTTAAAAAATGACTGCTGAGAAGATCTGTGGCCTCTTGGGGAGCTTTGTTTTGGGGAGACAAACTGCCTGTTCACCCTGAAGTGGCATCATTAAAAATATAAAAGGCTGATACAGATTCCATCATCTGGAATCATTATAAGTATCTCAGAAGCTTCATAAATAGTTTTAAAAAGTGAAACATTTTAAGTTCAATTATAGAAACAAAAAAATATTTAGAAAAATCCAGCTCTAGGAAATGCTATTGCATTTATTGATTGGACGGATCTAGTATTAAAACAACAGTACGTACCAAATAAAAAGAGTTCTGGTTATACTGCACTGGAGACATCAATTTAGTTTTTACCTTTGTGCTTCAATACCATCAAAATGAAAGCCCTTGTCTCTCACTCACAAATATTTAAACTCACAGACCTTTGATTAATATATCAATAGAACTATGAGTACTGAAAACACAGCATTGCAGCTGTCAGGAGATTCTGATATGAGCATTAACCAATTCATCTACATGAATTTTACTGATATTCAATAATTGGAGTCCACTGATTAAATCCAGTTAAAAATGTCTTCATTTTTTGAGTTACTCAGGCAGCTACCTGTCGGTGGTCTTTCTAGTACTTAAATGTAAAATTGATGTGCTTCTATATATGAACAGGACAGGGAACCAAAACTTATGTTTTATAAATGCTCACTTAATATATTTTGTGGGGTGCACTGTTATAAAGGTAAATACTAATTCAGGAGGCGCTTAAGCAATATATTATTCTTGCTTCACCCACTTAGAAGCAGTGAGGGAGATGGTTAATCCTGGTTTTGTTGTTTTCTTGTTGTTAAAAACAGGGAACTTACATAAACTTATTGTTGACTTCACCATTTCTTTGTACTCAGATCTAAAAAACACAACAGGAATTTAGGTGCCTATGTTTCTTATATAGCCGTGGAAGACAGGTAAGAGCCTTGAGGCTTTCTAGGGGAGATCCTATCTGCCTAATTGAGCAAGAATCTCTGGGAGGCTTCAGAATCACTTACTGATCCCAACTGACCATGTAATGAATAAGCACTCAACCTCAGGCGCCTAATAAAAAGCCTAGATACAGATTCATGCCTGAACAGGAGTTTCAGTAAGTACTTCCATCAGTGCAGGATACCAAAATATCAAATTCCTATCTAAAGAAAGTCACTTGCGTTGCCAACAGCGTATGGATTTTATAGAACAGCTTACTGTTCAGAGGACTTGCACAGAAAGTGGGAGATCTAGATTTTCGGTCCTTTTCAGCATATGAGTGACACATCGATGTTCCTACAGCCCAAAAAAATTAGTCTTGCTTTAGATTCTTTTTTGGGATTAGACTGCCTAATGTCTTTAATTTCTGTTCAGGTCGTGAGAACACCATGGCATATTAAACTGACAATTAAGTATAAGCTTCTAAGCTTTGTGTTCCAATTTATTACATCTGATGTCCTCTCATTTCCTCACTCCAGTACATGCTCAGCCAAGTAACTCTTCTGATTCAGGTGCATAAGCTGCTTCCAAGAGCTGAAGCTGCTTCTAACCTTCACAAAAACTATGTGCCTTGCTAGACTCCTTGCTAGAAACTGAGAAAGTGTAGCAAGGAAAGGTGCATTTCATACACTCCACTGCCACTGTGTTCTTTTCCTAAGTGAATATTAATTGTCACTCTTGGACAGAAGAAGCAAAGGTAAGAGAAATCAGGTCTCAACCACTGTGGCTTTTCCCGTGTTTTCAAGTAAAGGATAGTTCTTCAAGAACTATTCAAGTCCTGAGAGGGAAGAACATGTATTATATGAAAGACTGCAAAACAAAAGAAACAAAGCATTTATATTGTAATTTCTTTCTAGTAATCCATAAGTATGATAAAGACTCAAGCTATCTTTTTCTGCCTATTTCCACTGAGGCATTATTGCTGTTGCTTTCATCTTTTTCGTGCACAAACAATTCATGTTCAATTTTAATCTGTAGTTAATGTGTTCATACTCTGTATTCTATCAAAACTTGTTTTCATAAACCCACTCTCAGAAGTACAATTGTCTTGAGAACTTTCCTCTCCTTCTTCATAAAAGAACTGAAGAGAATCCATCTGTATATTACTGACTTCAGGGGATCATATATAAATTCACGATCATGAGAAATTTGTAGTAAATCTACCTTTTTACCTTTATTTTCTCGTGTGTACATAGGCAGTGGTAACTATTTAAAAAGCAAGTGATCAGAAAAAAATATACAACATCTTTTTCTTTCCAGGTTCTGTAAATAATTTCTGGAAAATACTTTTATTTGAATATAGGCATTTGAATGGAAACAAGGTAACTGTGCACACGCAAATTCTAACTACTATAGTAAAATCATTCCATAGCATTTGTTTTATTATACCAGCTCATTTCAAAAAGTATAGGAAGTAACCCTCTTCTTTGATAGGGATCCCCCTAAGAGTTGGTACAGGTGACTTCCTTATTCTGACAACACTGATTCTTTTTTTCCTATTCATTTTGCTCTGCTAGGAAGAGGAGGTAAGGAAAACATGTTTAGGCCCTGAATTTTGTGCTACAGAGATCTGGAAGAAGCCTGTATCAATGTCACTCATCATTCTACAGAAGTAAGACAACACTGAACTAGAGAAGAAAAGCATACTTTTGGGTTATTTACTGCAAGACAACCTCTCTATCTCACATGATAGACATAATTGTGTGTTTATACTTTATCATTGTATAAGGCATAGTACTGAAGAACTTTCAGCAGGAGGGGAAAATATGGCTAAGAAGATATTCCAGACAACTGGACTGAAAGTTTCACTTTCACTTTTACTAGAATGGGAGATTTTAAAATTATATGACCAAACTTAAATAAGACAAAAAACCCCAAAAAAATACTCCAAGAAAAATCCTTGAAAGAAAACCTATCAACCATCAGGCTTCCCCCCCCTCCCCCGCCACCAGTATTCCCATGTATTTTAGACTGCTTATTTTTGGCCTCCAAATTTTACCAGCTATTTAGTTTTTGCATAATATTTAGCAGCTGAATATACAGATGCCTGAAAGGATGGGACTGTTGACAGTATTAATCTACATGTAATTTTCTGATTTTATGCCCTAGTAACATGCCCAACAAAATGAAAATTAAACAACTAGAATGGGTTCATTCTACATAAAAGACTGGTGAAGTTCTATAAATTAAGCTTGTTTTCTCTCTCTACCCCCTCTTCCCCTCCCCAGATGAAATAATATGTTTCAAAAAGGTATTATTGTACAAAACTAAAGACAAATGTCAAATGGCCTACGACTTATTAAATTTGAACTTCATGAAGCTTTCCAAGTAAGGACAAACAGAATCTGGAAGTCCAGCAATTTTTGAGCCACTTAAAACTTCAGTGAATGATCATTCCCAACATTAAACTTTTTTTTTTTTCCTAGCCTGAATAGTGACCAGAGGAGTTTTAAACCACTGAAAAATAAAAATAAAACCAGAGGTTTATAATTTTTTTTCAAAACTATATGCTTTATGATATTATAAGAAAAACATATTTTAAGTTCTGTGTATCTAATCTATTTGCCTTCATTGCAAGGTAGACAATGTTTTCTCCAGATGTTAAAACTCAGCCTGCCGTAGGATTTTTTTAAAAAAAATTATGTTCTTTTTTGTTGTTCTTATTCTAAGGAAGTATATATGATAAAGAAACTCAGCTAATTCTAACAGTTCTCAATGTTAGAGTAAAACCTCTTTTTCTCTCCAGAATTACTGATACATAGATGGATTTGACTATTCTGAATTGCACATGTACAGGTACATGTATTCACTCACAGTTCACAGTAAGACCAGTGTGCAAGGGCAGGGAAAAGAAGGGTAGCAAGAGAAGGGAGAGGAAAATGGACTGAGATGGGGGCACAGACAAGGGGCCTACTTGAAATATCTGCTCAGCTTGAACACTATATTCAATCTTCATGAACCACATAATGATAATAAATTATTATATCATGAGACAAACTTCAGTTTAATTGCCAATATGTTTATCTAAATGTAGAATATGTGCAAAATATTTTTAAATAACAAAGAATTTTATGTCATCTTTATTAATAGGGGTATTAAAACATTGTTGTGATAATGATACTTAATTTTTTTTTTCTCCATCCTTGTCATCTGGTCCTGGAAACACTTGAGAAAATGATGGAATTAAAACCCTTAACTGAATACTGATGACTCAATCAAGGAATACTCTGTTTCTCAGCTTTTATTATTTCATAAAACCTGAAAGAAATTAAAAAATTATGCTGGGAAAATTATCTTTTCCTCTGCTTATGAAAGGACTCTTAAAAAGGATAAGAATTCTAATAGTTGTGTATAATCCATATAATACTTCAAAATCAGTCAACTGAAAACCAGAAGGAAATAAATACTGTTCTTTCCCAATAACACCACTCATATTATGCATTAAAATATACTAAGTAGCCCTATGTTCTGAGGGAAAGAAATCTTTCTTTCTTACAAAAGTCCTTCAGCATAATGACAGAAGTACACAAGTGAGATAACATCAATTTCTAAGGTCCATTGTATCAGTGAGTTGTGTCCTCTGGAGATGCACATTCAAATATAGCCTCAGGTCACACAGATAATGAATTTGGTGGTTTCACTCTGACTCACAGTAAATACTGTACTTTAACTAAAGACAATCCACACAGTTTGCCAGAAGTAAAGAAAGATTATCAAATGAGATTGAGGCAGATTGTTTAAATTGTAAAATAAACTTTAGAGGATTACTTCAAGCACCTCATACCAGAACTTTACTTTTTCTCAGGAGTTACTACAACAGAAGGAAAATACAAAGAAAGTTATAAATGTGTATATATAAATATTTAGGAGTTTTGGAACTCGAAGGACTATTATTATTAACCGCTGTAATAACTTAGAATACCAAGGCCTTCTGATTAACTACTGCTTATTTCTTACAAAATTTTGTTAAGTCTTTTTTTACAATTTAGTTATATGTCAAAAAGAGCATGAAGTACATAATTTAAAATTGGAATTTCATAGGCAAGAAATGAGAAACAATATCTAATTTCTTTTTTTAAAAAAACCCTTTCTTTACGATTACTGATAGCTGAAATATATATTGCACATAAAAGATAACAGTAGGAATAAATTATTGGTTATAATAATATCAGTATAATATATATGGTCTCAAGGAGTTGTAATGATTTTGAATATGGACAACAAATCCATAGGCTAGCGCTTGCAGTGAAAATGTGGTGCAGGTGTTGCTACTCAAGTACCTAAAATTTAATGTAAAGCTAGATATAAAAGAATCTTGCATGAGACAAAGCAATATTCTTAGATTGTATTTCCCTTCAATATTGGTGTAATAAATGGCTCTCATGGTTTAACCCCAGCTGGCAACTCAGTCCCACACTACCACTCACTAACTCTACCCTGGTGAAGTAGGGGAGAGAATTGAAAATGCAAAAGCTAGAAAAATCATGGTTTGAGATAAAGACAGTTTAATAGGGAAGGCAAAAGCCATGTGCACAAGTAAAGCAAAACAAGGAATTCATTCACTGCTTCCCATGGGCAGGCAGGTGTGCAGCCCTGTTCTCCAGGAGAGCAGGGATCCATCATGTGTAACGATGACTTGGGGAAATATAGGCCATCACTCTAAATGTCCCCCCTTTCCTTCTTCTTCCCACAGTTTTATATGCTGAGTGTGATGTCATATGGTCTGGAATATCCCTTTGGTCAGTTAGGGTCAGCTGTCCCAGCTGTGTCCCCTCCCAGCTCCTTGTGCATGCCAAGCCTCCTTGGTGGGGTGAGGTGAGAAGCAGAAAGGGCCTTGAGGCAGTGCAAGCCCTGCCCAGCAAGAGCTGAAACACCCCTGTGCTACCAACACTGTTTGGAGCACAAATCCAAAGCATAGCCACACACCAGCTATTGTGATGAAGGTTAACCCTGTCCCAGCCACACACAGCACAAATTGCTCTGCGTGTCTTATCTATACAAAAGGTTAGTTGTTTTTTGTGGGTTGCTGTTTTTTAATTTTTGTTACTTTCCTTGATGATGACAATGCATTTAGCTCATGTAATTCTTTGGACTTACAAAAAGAGTATTTCAGTAGTGTGAAAAACACTAATCATGGTAGCTTAGAGGATTTAATATCAGATGATTCTGTGTTCACTTTTATCATGTAATACATTTCAACAGCTAAGACAGAAGTGACTATAAGAATACAGGTAAGAAAGAATTCTCAAAGGAAGTCTGTCTCTGCAACAATCTCTGCAACCTAGTTTACCGCCTTAAAAATCACCCTATCTGCTCAGCACAATTTATCTTAATTTGTCACTTGATCAATAGCACCAGGGGACTGCTATGGTAAAACACCATGCAATCTGAAAGACAGACAAAAACTGCAGGATTTTAATAATCATAATTTAATTACAACATTTGCTTTACAAAGATTGAAGGTGAAGATTGTATTTTATAAATTATATGGATAAGAAATGATTGACTGAATTGTAAATACATTTTTAATTTTATTAATATAGGTACACAAAATGACATACAGCTGAATAATGCACTGTCAATGCTGAATTTTTTAAACAGTCTATTTATGTACCCACTTTGTTCCCTCTTAGACTAAAATGGCATTAGAAAGCTGCTTAACAAGGTCTATGTGCAACCAAGATACCACAATAGATATTTCTTGTAACGGAATAAAACAAAAACAGACTGTCAAATTTGATTCTACTGAAATCTGTTCATTCTTTAAATCCAGACAAAGAATAACCTTTTTTTTAATGCAATCACTGTTTGAAGGTAAATGTTTTGTGCTTTCTTTGCTGGAGAGGAATAATTCTATTATATGTAGTTAATTGATTGACCTTTGAAGAACTTCTAAAAAATCAATTTCAATAAATCATTTACATTAAAATTTATGCTTACTTTATCTTTGTTCAATATATGTGTTGCTGTACTAGCTCACCTTTGCTATGTAAGAACAGAGTTGAAAATTGTTTTGAGTACATTCTGACATCTATTAAAGTTTATTTTTCACTCTTTTGCTAAGCTCTCTCTGCCCTCCCCCCTCCCCACCATGGTGCTGTTCTTTGCCTAGAAATAAAAAGGTTCCACAACTTCCTCTGCACAAAATGTTCCCAGGATTTGAAGCCATTTGAATGAATGGAGATTTGGGTTCCTAGAGGTGGGAAAATTACTCTAAAAGCCACCAATTAAATTTGAACTTAGAAATTAAATATTTCTTAGTGCCACAATTAGGAAATAAGGAAAAGAAGTAAAGAAAGTAAGTATAATACTATCTTGATAAATATATACAATTATATGTGCATGTGCAAATATTCTGTACCTAATAAAAGTCACAAACAAACCCAAAAAGGTTTCTAAGATTACACACTCCGGGAGTCAAAACTGAGCAGATGTCTGTGCAGTTGATTTTCCTGTGCATGTGCTTCATGAACAACTACTTCCTATCACCGCAGGAGCTAATTTTCCACTCCAGAATTTTTGCTTCCAAAGTTAATATAATAGGCATATAGCCCAAGAAAACACAAGGTAATATTTGTCTTTTTTTTTTATGGATCCAAGATGTTATGCTATGCATGAAAATAATGATATGATGTAAATAAGTGAATAATCTAATCGAGTCGGTCAAATAACATGATCAGTAACATGATTTACCCAATTTAATACTTACCCATTGGCTTACTTACACTTGTACGAAAACATCTGATATAATAAGTGTCTTATTGTCAAAAAAACTTAGAAAAGTGAAATGTTCAATGTCTGGGATTATCAGCAAAGGAAGTATTGTATTACAGCAAACCACATCTAATTGTTCTATCCATTGAAATGAATCACATAGGGAAGGAGGATTATGCTTAGGTTTTTGTGGCTTTCTTTTGGTTTTTGTTTGTTTGTTTGTATGTCTGTTTTTAACAGATTTAAAGCACTCAGTTCTCCTTTCTAAATCTGTATGTTAAAAGTAGAAATTGCTAGTTCTCAAACACTTGATCATTCTAGAACATAATTCAGGGAAACCCCGGCTTAAAAAAAAAATTAAATAAGGCAGTTTGTTTCTCTCTCTTGGTCTTGCACTGCCATCTTAGCCATTGCAATACTTGTCATGGAAAGCTCTCTTTCTGACTTGTGCAGTTTGCTGTAAGTAATACATTGCAGCTACTTCTAATGGGTTTGAAACAGCTATGGAGAATTTGGATATTTGTGAGTGATAAAAGTAGAAATGAGAGAGAATTTCCCATTATTGAACAATCAAGGTGCAAATCTAAAAGTAGGATAAGAGAGTATTTCTCTGCTAGCTTCCATAAATACATGGCTACTTTAGGATGACCTGATCTAAATGACCTACCTACATACACTGATAAAGTATCAACTTTATCTACTACACTAATACCTAGAAATATATAGAAATGTCATTCTATATTTACATTTTCAAAATGTAACAATGAATTCTAACACTAATGAATTAATATTAAAATGAAAGCATAATGAAAATAACAGAGACAGTTATTCTCTTTCATCCAGAAGTGATATCTGGGTATAAACTTTCTATCATAGTTGAGTTTATTTTCATGCACCTCTCCTATAAGTTTCAAAAAGAAAATACTGGGAGTTTGTGCTTAATGTGAAGCACTAGCAGAGAACATCACAGGAAAAAATCTGAAGATACCAAAAAGAACATCTGAGGGAACAGTTCCTTCTATCTTCAAGTTATTTCATGTTTAAAAAAAGTAGATAAGCAAATGCTGTTCAAAAGAGTTATTTACCATATGGAATCTGGGTGGAAAAATGTGTGAAAAGCAGCATTACTCTTTGAGATGCAGTATCTTTAACTGTTTGGAAATTCTGCCTGAAAATTATTGAGTCTTGCCCTAGCTCACCTACAGATTGGTTGTACCTCAAGGATGTTATACAAGGAAAATGAATTGGCTGCTTCTAACTTACTTTGCAGTCCTAGTCACCTCCTTTCTTCCTGAAAAAAAAAGTTCCTTCTTGAAAGACTTTTATTTTTTTCTCAGCCTCTGTGGAAGTTTCTATATATTTTTTTTCATAGAATGCT
>VZRQ01004234.1:1038-167575 GCA_013397975.1 Machaerirhynchus nigripectus | reverse complement strand
TTATATTTTTATATATTTTTATATTTACTCTCTTTTATATTTATATCTCTATGCTATTTTATTGTTCTTTTTTTGCTCATTACTCTACAGTCATTCTAACCCTTCCTTTTTCTTTAACGCATTGAAATTCTCTCTTTCATTCTCTTTATTGCTTCTGACATTTTCTTCCTTATTCACACAATACAGTGTTTGTTATTTTTCTTATTTATTTCTTGCCCACAATGTATTTATAGAAAGAGGATACATATAACCCTCAGCATAATATTAATTTTGTTTTGAACACCTTATATTTCCCCTATGTCCTAGTTCTCTCTCTTTAATTCGGTTCAATCAATACCATTCTCTGCTTCTTTTCTCTCCGAACTATTTTCTGATATCTTCATAAACTTTTCTTACTAATCTTTTCTGATCAAATTTTCATAATCAGACTGTAAAATATGCCTGGGAAGGGATGCAAATAAATACAGAACATGGAACACAAAATAAATGGTTAATGCACAGGTATTAAAATAATCACCAGTCTGTGCATACAAGTACCTAATAAGTTTGAAAGCTGCACTTTATAGTTCATCATTGTTCTTTCTGTTTCTTCTTCACATGTTTTTTGTGTCCTGGAGATCCACTGTACGGCTGTTTTCTGTCTTCCAGTCTGTGAAAACAACTTAGGTACTAAGGTTACATGCAGATCTATAACAGATGAGATTAATTCTTCCTAGGGTTTTTAATAAAAATTCTTTTGAGACCAAAGGATGCAAGGTAGTATTTGCTGTAGGAAATAGCAAGGGATTCGACATTACATAATTTCTAGAGGGGAAACCTCCCTGTGTTTTTGTATTTGAATAATCAAATGTGTTTGCATACTACATATTAATGGTAAATAAACCAGTAAATAACGGTTTAAGTTACAGTTCAGAAGAATTATGTAGGGCCTTACAAAAAGAATAGCAAAACCATACAGAAATTCCACAGCTTTTAGTAATAAAAAGCATTGGAAATCTGGAATAGATGTTCCTGGACAACCTGTGCAATTTCTGTCACTCAAAGTCTCCAAGAACCAGTTTGACACATATCTGTTAGGCATGACATTAGTGTAAATAGTCCTGCCGTAGGGCAGAGGGATGGACTAGATGACCTCCTGAGATCCCCTACATCGTCCTCATTCTGTAATCAAATTCCCAGAGGTCTGCTCACACTATCCTAAAACACTCAGATTTTACTGAGTCCAGTTAAAATCAGCAGCATAGGAGGAATTTCTTGCATAATCACAGGCTATTACTAAGAATGTTAATTAAATAAAATTGATAGGGCGCAGGTTCTAAGCTAGTCTATATAAGTGCACATCACGTCTTGCTGAAGCTTAGGTATGTTATAATCAAACAATTATATCCATTTGATCAGAAGGAGCACAGACTTGAAAGCAATTTTTTTTCAAGTAATGAATATGACATTCCCTTGTGAGAGAAAAATAGTGAATCTGTGTTCCCTGATTTCTTTCTGAGTCCCCTGTCTTATTCCCTGGTGACTGACAAATGGTGATACACAGAGGTTACATCTACCAGAGTGAACCAGAGAGTATAAAGGAGCATTCCAAGTATCTGCTTGTTTATACAGCCAAATTGTTCAGAGTGGCCCTAGGGCAGTATCTGGATGAGCAAGATAGAACTCTCCCAAACAACTTCTGAGTAAGGTCATAGCTTGGTACCAGTCCCAAAATTGAATTTGAACATTATCCAGGCTGTAAGATCCAATCTTTTAACCACTGTTTCAGCTCTGAAAGCTTCCTTCCTCCATCAATTATATAGTGTTAATGAAATGAAATTAAAGTGAAATTAAAGCTCAGTGCAAAGTAGGACTCGGACAGAAATTGCAGCACAAAAGAGCTCACAGAGTGAATATTGCCTTCAGATGTGCCTAATGATAGAATATGCCTCCATTATCAAAATATAAATTTCTTCATATCTACATTTATGGTTTCCTTTTGCTGAAACTGATGTATATGAAAAATGTAGGGGCCAATTATTAACCCACAATGTGATCCAGAAACTGAAAATAAAACTCTAGGTACATGAGGGAGCTGGTGTAAACATGTTCTGGAGTTGCACTCCAAGTCTTGTTATAGACAACAGGGAACTTATCAGACACATGAAAACAAGACTTCCTTGTTTATCCAGCTAATATTTGAACAATACAGTCAACATTATCTGATTAATGTGGGAAAGCTTCACTTCATGGTTACAGTTGCTACATAAGACATCCTAGTCTGTCTCCCTTTCCTATGGTCCCATTCTCATCCAGCTGAAGTTCCTCTGAATCCCAAAATTAACAGACTTTTTTCCTTAAGTATGATTGGGTGTGCCAGGTTGCAACTAGTTAGCACCATCCTGTGTTTTTTTGCTAGAAGTATATAATGCTCATAGTGAGAATTCTTTTGGTTATGTCAGATTTTATGCACACTGTTAAATTAATTATGTTTTCTTTTACCATCTGCTCCCTTCTTTTTTGGTTACCTGCTAAAGTCTTGCAGCTGCACAACAGCCTCCCCAGCCTTAGCTGACAGAAAGGGCTACTGTTTGTTACGAAGTGACTACCTGGGGGCATCAGATATTTTCCACATGTAGTTTTCCCAAGGTTTCATTTACAACAGCCAAGCATTAGACAATTGCTCACTAGGGAGATTTTAAAAGCTCAAACCAGCTCTGTCCTGGGAAAGACCAAAAACATAAAGTGAGACTCAGCACTGTCAAGTCAGTAAAACGTATGGGATATTATTCTAGTGGAGCTTTTGTATGCCATTTCAGTCTTATATTGAAGTTTCGGCACCTATTATGTTAAAATTCAGTATTAATAATTGCTGAGGTAATCCTTTTTTTTAGAGAACTGAAAGATCAATGACATTTTGAACAGTGAAGGAAAGTAGTTTTGAAGGGGCTTTTCTGGTTAAAAAGTGTATGTCTGAGGTACCCTCATCCCTCATGTTAAATCTGGTGCAGTGTAGTGGACAGAAAACTATGTAAGATTCATGGGGCCATGACCTAGAAAAACCCAGGAAAAATAAAAAACAGTCTCAGACTTTACTGAAGTCAGGTAGGAATGAGGGAGTTCTGGCTTCTCTCCTTCATTCCCAACATTATATATTTTTATTCATGCAATGATTTTTTAATGGAAAATGCAGAATTAATCTGGAACACAGCCTCTATTGTATAAAAGATAAAGGCTCTACCAATACCGAGCCTTAGAAAACAGAGAAACTGCATTTTCTAAATTATTTCATCCTGATCTTCTGTGTCAGGTATAATGTGTATGCTTATCACAGGTAAGGGAAGTTACGAGTGTGTTGCTTTATAAAAGAAAGTCAGACACTAGTTCTTGTCCCTGAGACCTGGGTATGTAAATTGCCTTCTGTCTACACTGCTTGTGACAGAGTTGAGGTTATGACCTGCCCTACCTCACCCAGATCTTAGTTGCACCTCAGGAATGGTATACAAATCTGATTTGTTTTAGAGAAAGCCATCATAAGCAATCCAGACCAGAGCTATGGAATTCAGTAATGTCTAAACGGTGAGGACGGTCAAGATGGAAGTGCTAGAATTAATTTCTTGGAAATTTTTGCTTTTGTAGAACATGCATATCTTGCAGTGACTCAGATTAGTTTACTAGAGTGGGAATCTAATACCTTAGCTATGCCAAAAACAATTTGTACACTCACAGAAAATATTTGCTCTATTTTGTGATTCTGAACAGTTCTATATCCCTTGTTAAACAAATATTCAGCAGCTACTTCTAAAATCCCATCATATAGTATTAAAGCCTGTATTTAGTAGCAGAAACTCTCCACTGTGACTGCTGTAACTTTTTCTTTTATGTATGTATGTTGTATAACTGCCTTAATTATCATAAAGATCTTATTTATTCTATCTTCTTACATTCTTTGACCCAAGAGAAAAGTTTAAGGTTCGAAAGAAGGTCTACTCTGTAAAAGTGTCATATACATGTTTCTAATGTAAGAAAAAAAAAAAGTAGAACTAAATAAATAGTTTAATAGGAAGCAAAATCAAACTTTTAATTAATCAGCTAAAGAAATGTCTTTGCAGCCTAAGGCTTTCTTGGTGTGATATTTTTGTGTGTATGGTCACATTAAGATTGGCATAAATCTTAAAGAAAGTTTAAGTTCAGCAGTCCAATGCAAGAGTTTAGAAAAAGAACCATCTGACAAATGCAATTATGAATAATAAATATATTTTAAAATAGTCAAGACTGTAGCTAATCAACACAATTCAAAATCATACTGAATTATTTGCAGGTCTAGCTCATATAAGCAGGGTTCACATCTATATTGTCACAGAGCAAATGGGATTTATTCAATAATTTCCTGAATGTTAACACTGCTTGATGTAAGTAATGTATACTATTGTCTTCAAAAAAATTTGCATTTTTTCATTTCACATAAAATTTGGAATACTGCTTCATTTCTCTTGTCAATGATTATTTTGGATTGAAATTTATCAAACAGGGAAGAAAATATTTCAACTGAATATCAGTTCTTGCTAAAAAAAATTTATGCATTTTTTTTACAGAATTTTGTTTTCTAATTAGAAGTATATAATGCCAGGTAAGGTGTCATAGGTTATCTTCATAGGGCTTACCAATAAGACACCAGATCTACAGAAAATCTGCAGGTTCCTGTAACAGCAATTGCAATCCAGACGTCATCCTCTCACTCACTCTTCCACCAATGGGATAGGGGAGAAAATAATTACTGTAGAGGAAGAACAACAAAGTATAGGGAAACCTCTTATATTGAACATAATCAATTTGATTACCTCAAGCTAAATCTATAACTAAGATAAATATGTGACCTCTCATTTTGAAAAACAAAGGCAAGAAAAGCTATGTGTGGGTCCTGGTTTTGGAAATAAAGACATTAAGGAGAATACACTAAGCTCATGACCAGACATCTGTCATGGTTTCACCACAGCCAGCAACCCAGAACCACACAGCCACTCTCTCACTGCCCCACCAAGGGGCTTGGGGGGAGAATCAGGAGAGTAAAAGCCAGAAAACTCATGGGTTGACATAATGTCAGCTCGATAGGGAAAGCAAAAGTTGTGTGCACAAGCAAAGCAAAACAAGGAATTCATTCACTGCTTCCCATGGGCAGGCAGGTGTTCAGCCATCTCCAAGACCAAGAGAACAAGGCCCCATCATGTGTAACGGTGACTTAGGAAGACAAACACCATCGCTCCAAACATACCCCTCTACCTCCTACACCTCACTTTATATAGTGAACATGATGTCACATGGTCTGGAATATCCCTTTGGTCAGTTTGGGTCACCTGTCCTGGCTGTGTCTCCTCCCAACCTCCCATGCACCCCCAACTCCCTTGACAGGGTGGCAGTACAAAAACCAAAAAAGGCCTTGGCTCTGTGTAAGTCCTGCTTAGCAATAACAAAAACACTTTTATATTATCAACCCTGTGTTCAGCACAAATCCAAAACATAGCACCATAATTGCCACCGGGAAGAAAGTTAACTTTACCCCAGATGAAAGCAGCATAGCATTTTATTCAATAACTGAGAGCTTTTCTAAAACTGCTTCAGACGGGAACATGTCAAAGTATCAGAGGGAGTGTAGTATTGTAAGAGTGGCCTTTGGTTTTTTTCCTTAGGAAATTTTCTCTAGGTTTAAAATACATTCCTGGTAATGCAACACAGAACACTGCAGTGTATTCAGGATCTGGAAGAGCTGAGTTTAGCCTTTGCTTCACTGAATGTCTATTCAAGCACAGTGGCTCTTTATCAAAAACAAAGAGTTAGGAAATGTCTGCTGCTAGCAAATGCCCATGAAATGAAATGTATGGTTACAAATACATTTACTTAATGAAAGGAGGCGACTACAAGAGTTTAATCTCCTGGTGAGTGTGAGTTTCTCTTTAAGAGATAATTTAAAAAAATCTAATAACATTACCTCAGCCTACATACTTTTCTCTCCCCTGCTTTGCACTTCTGACACTTCCCTTTCTTCTCCTCTCTCCCTTACAAACCCCACCCAGAAACAAATTGTAAGCAAAAATACTTTCAAATATTTATCAGTATTAGGTATTTAATTTCTCTAAAATCATCCCCCCATATTTCTTCCTCCTCAATTTGAATATTTATTGAATAAAATTCTTCCAGACTCAATATCTTGCATGTCTATGTCATATAATATTTCAGCTGACTCTGCATTAGCTCTAACATATTGACATATATTTTCCAACAGAGCAATAAAAATCTTCTTTGAAGATCCAGAGAGAAATTATGAATAAATATTGATACATTCACACTTGGCTTATAGCTAAAAATACTCTTTTCAAACAAGCAACTCAGGAAAGAAATCACTATTGAACTTCTCTGTCACTGAATGGTATTGCAGTGCTTCCTTCAATTTTATCTGTTTGCATCACTGAATCTGTTCTGGGGGGGGGTGTTAGTTGTTTTAACTTTAGATTATATAATTCATGGGCACAAAATTTTTATTGTTTTCCTATGGTATATTACAAAAGGCAGACTTAGAATGTGTCATTTTTCAGTGACAAAAAGAGCATCTATAAGAATAATACTCTCAAATGAAAAGCTATAGAAAGTAGGGGCAGGAAAATGGTGTCATCCTTGTCCTTTTATAATTTTTAATTTAATTTATAATATTAGCAAGACAGTCATAAAATACTGTATGCAAATCTGATGGTTTCACCAAAAAGAGTGCTTAAAAACTAGAAATTATTCACAAAAGGGTTGAGTTGTAGGAAGTCTGAAAATGTACATCAATTATCAAACACAGAAATACGGTAGCTATTAATTTAGAATCAAGATTACATATTTATAAACATGTTTCTGATTAAATAGATACTATGATTCATTTCAGAGATTATATTTACTGGTTCACCTGTGTTATAAAAAGAATGGGAATAGCAGATTCTAACAGTCCCATTTGGCTGTAAACCTGTGAATTAAGCAGCAGGTAAATTTTAAATCTCCTTCAAATATTCTAAGTATTAATCAACTAGCAGTTACCTGCTACATGAATGCAACATGTATGCATACAATATCCTACATGAAACAAGGAGATTCCACTTTTTAATGTAATATGGATCATTCATTTAGCACTGAATTCTAGAGTGCTTCCTGACTCAATGCTCAGATTCATTCCAGCTCTGGACACCTTACTTTGACTGCAGGTTTAATAAATATTTTAGCCTGTTTCACTTGCAACCTGGCATCAAAAGGATCCTGTTCCAATCTTGTGAACTCAATCAACTGAATAACTGCCTAGAGATGCCTGAATCTATACTGGTGATAGAGAAAAGATAGAGTAATTACAATTCCACTCAACACACAAGAAATACAGGGAAACATTAGAAGACTATAGTTAAAAAGTACTATTGAAAAATATTTTCTTTAATAGTGTAATTTAACAACTCAAAACAGTAAAAAACCATGTATGTCATTGTATCTTGTAATAAAATAATATTTCATTTTGGCCACACTGAATAAACTTCTTTTTTACATAAATATCTAGTCAAGTAGAGACTACTAGCAAAATCTGACAGTTATCACATTTTAATTTCACAACTCTCATTGAGTTATGCAGGGAGGGTTAAAAAATCTTTTGCTGTATTTGAGAGTCAAACTTTTTGACTTACTTGTTATAAGTAATAAAATGAAGACTGTGTAGACATGTTTACTTAATTAAAAAATAATGATCTTCCCTAAGAATTCTAATAATCGTGATATATACTGGATATATAAGAATTGTTTTTACATTCCTATCTTATTGAACCTTAAGCAATCATATAAGCTTTCACTTTTAAATTAAGACTTTTTTATTTTTAATTTTCATGAGTTACTGACTAAAGCTGCTTTTATAAAAGCTCTCAAAATACAAAGGTATTTTACTATGCTGCCTTGAAACATTAAGAATTGGACTTGACAGGAGAGACAAGGTAGTGTATAGATTTAATATATAATTCATAAATGTCCCAATACAACCCTCTTTGATGGACTGCTGGTATGAACAGAAAAAAGAATTCTGAATACACCTGATCTTTAGAGCTGAATTTGCATTGACACTGTAAGCTAAAATTTCAACCAAGAAAACATACATCTTCTGGGCAAGAGAGATTCAATAAAAATGAATGTGTTTGAATACACACCTACTACTGCTACTTAATGCTTTCTGCATTCAAATATGCATTTTAACACTGGCTATCAATCCAGAACCAAGTCTCATTAAAATCCGATATTACTATTTTAATTGCTGTTCTTGGCACCTCTTGTTATCACATTGTTACATTATTAATTAAATATATTAAATCAAGCACTGCACAGCAAGGCAAAATTCGGAGAGAGAAGTGTTCTCAGACCTACAAGTTCCAACTTTTTATGCCACCCAATTTTGAAAGAAATCAACACGCAGTTAGGACTTTAGAAGTCCTAATGTTAAAGTGGTGATACTTTTGTTGCTACTTTCCGCCCTCTTCCTTTACATCTCTCTAAGCTAATTTCAAAAGGATTAGTTAAGATCTCTGAACCGTTTTGAATTCAGCCCATAGGAATCTATTATGTTTTTTTAGATGAATACACCTGCCAACACAGCTGTACTTACCAGATTCCAGGACAAAAATGTATCTTTTGCCATCTATCTTGCTCATTCAGAAGTCTTCTCATTTTTGAGATGAAATGATAGTGATTTATCACAAATTATAACCTTTTAATAAGTAAAAGATAAGACACATTTCTGAACTAACTTGACAACATATTTCATTATATTTACCTACCTATCTAGGGATAATATCTAAGGAGTGAAATTTATGGCATTGACAGATGGAAAACTTTAGGGAATAAATTTCTAAACCTAATTAAGTCTGAAAATAGGACAATTTGAACTTCTAGTACTGAATCTAGTTAATTAAAATACAAGAAAACATAAAATCACAGCCATTTTAGAAGACTGAACTGCATGATTAAAACTTAGTAAGCTGCTTAAGTTTCATAGATGATGTAATATAAATGACAAATCAAATGTATTTCTTTGTGTGCAGAAAATAGAACCACACTCAAAGTACTAGCACAAAATAATGCCCACTAGACAAAATAATAATGAACTCTCTAAAACCATTTAGAGCAGTCAATTACATATTCATGGGTATACTATCAAAGTGAAGTAGTTGATAATAATGAAGGTATTTTATCAGTAATCACCGTAATTTGTTTTCCCATCATTTGTTCAGTTTATCATGCAAAATGACTTGTTTTGATTAAGTCTAATTAAAATTGCAAGAGAGGAAGCAGATTGATTAACTTTTGTTATTTATATAGTACATTCTGCTAGGCAGTTTCACTTAATGAAACAGTACAAAAGCTCTTGGATAATGTAACAAAGGTTTTATACTACTCTGATGAGTGTAATAGAGATCTGAGACTGTAGACAACAGTGGACAACAGTAAGTTTGAAAAGCCTTTCCATAATCCACTGAATTGTCAGTCCCATGAAAGGGATATTGAGGTTTTATTGAAAATATACTGAACTTGCTGCAAAGAGAGGATGATACAGAGAATAAAAAAGAATCATACTTGCCTGCTTCATGATTTGAGCATGGTCTTTGTTTGTTTGACAGTCTTTGTCAGCCATTTTATCACCCACATATCCAGCCCCTATCTCATCAATTTGATGAGAAGACTATGGGAGAGTGTGTCAAAGGCCATTCTAAGGCCTAGGAACACAACAGTGTTCCTCTTATCCACCATGGTTAGTAGATGGATGAATGGAATAGTTGGGTTGGAAAGAAAAAATTGCTATAGGTGAATGGTAGAATTTTAGACATCATTTTGGTGTGGATTGTTCAGGAGGAGGACTGTGGTGGGGAAAAAAAAGGTAATTTGTTCCTCAGGGATTCATTTTTTTTCCTTTCAGAATTGTATAAGTGAAAAGATGAAGAGAAAAATTACATTAAAAAAATGTCAGTAATGGTTGTCTTTCAACCATGAAACAAGCCTAATATTTTTACAAAGAATGCAAAATAAGGTCCAGTTTTTCCACTGTCTTCTCTACATTATAAAAAAATTCCCTACATTCTCATTACAAAAAATTTCCTACATTCTCTACAAAGGCTGTTACAGAAAACGTTTATAAGCAAGGCTTAAGCATTTGCAAGGCAAAATTACTAATAAATGAATTAAGTTTGAACAGTCTTGTGCTACGTCAAAACTAAGTGCCAGTGTGTGTTATAGTGTATGTGATTCGTCAGAAAGTTATCTGATCTTAAAAAGTAACATAAAACTAGGATATGTGAGTAGAAAACAAAGAAGTCATATTTTTCAGACCTCAGTCAGACCTCTTTACAGTTTGTTTATAGTTTGTCCATATTTTTGTCTACACTGTCAAAGTTAAAAAGGGATGTTTTTACAAATAATTTAAGAACTTAGACAGTCTTTCAAAACTGAATATTCTTTAAAAAAACTGCAATTAAACAAAGGGAAAAAACCACCCTAGCTCTGGAAAACAAAAGTGGGATACAACTCTCTTAGATTCACAGCATAAACCTCTTTATAGACCATTATGGCACCACAAATTCAGTGATTGAATACAATAAAACCAAATAATCTCTAAGTACCTATAGAAGGAGTGGTTTGAGATTAATACATTTATCAGCAAAACTTTTAAAGGAGCATAGCTACGGCATATTATCTGATGCGGGTTTAAGAACTTAGATAGACGTGGATTCTGATGGGGAAAAGGAAAGATCTTTACTATAAATGTTAGAAAAAGACTTTGAAATCTCATCAGAAAACACTCAGTAACAGCTTCCAATATATCTGTGGTAGAAACATCAAGCACCTATAAACACTTTTCTCAGTCTTGCTTTACAGATGCAGATTTAAATACCTTCCTAGGCCAAACCAAAATCTCTGTTGATCCCCTTGCTGGCGTTTCAGCAGCTCAGCTTTGAGTCACTTCTCTGTTCCAGGCGAATGCTCCTTACCTCTCAGGAGCCTTCCATTGTTCATTTCTATTGCTAGCTCTCTACTCGGTGTTTTTCTCATTCCCATCCCGTTCCCAGTTTTTACTCCACTCTTTTTTCCCCAGATGGCCATTTTCAGCTGTGTTTCCAAAAGGAACCAGTTTTCCCTTCTCTAGAAAGTCCCAGCAGACTGCAGCAGCTGGAGCAAGGCAGGCATTCCCTGTTCTACTCTGCTACCTCATCACAGTCCTTTTCAAGAAAACTGGTAGTGAACAAATCAAATTCTTGTACAATACACTGAAATTAGTCTGTCTCATATCTGTAGTTTAATTCCCTTTAGGTAGTGGATAAAAGTAGCAGAAGGTCTTCTATATTCTAGCTGAGTGCTCTGATCACTGAGTCTAAATGCTAAAGGGAGGAGACTATGGTTTCATTAAAAATGACTGCTTTCAGTCCCTCCTGTTGTAAAGTTCAGAACTTCAAAGGGAGGAGTTCCCTGAAACTGAAATGCCTCATTTTCACAGTGAACATGGTTTCAAACTCCTGTCATCTCCCCCTTGACTAACTGATGCGGTAAGTTTAAGAAAAAAAGAAAATGTTGGAAACTGGGAATTTGTCACACACAACTAATTTTAACTCCATTATAGTATCTCCTAAGTAATTTAGTCTCAATCAGTAGATTACAATAAGCCACAGACACTTGATTGAAATACATGCCATATATACATTACTGTACAGATGTAGACTAGTTCGGAAGATGAATCATACAGTGGAAAATCAGGCACACTAAGGCTCTGCATAAAGAGAATGGGCTAAGCTTATATAACAAATACAATGTCTAGGATTTTTAGCTTTTAGGATGCCATACTGGAAATAAGAGCTCATATCTTTAGTAATCTCTTTGCCTTCAGGGACCTCGTGTGATGTGCTATGAACAATGGCATGTACTGCATTAGCACTGTCACCAGTTGCAGCCAGCACGACGTCATGAGAGGAAAGTCCTGCTTATCTAAACTGATTTCCTGTTACGAGAAGGTAACCCACCCACTTGATTCACTCTTTTTGGATTTCAGTAAAGCTTTCAGTACTGTCTCCCAGTGTCCTTCTGGACAAGTTGTCCTGCATCAGCTGGATGAACACATCATGCAGTGGGTGAGCAGCTGGCTCCCAAGATGGGCACAAAGGGTTATAGTTAGTTGGGTTACATCAGACTGGTGACCTGTCACTTGTGGGTTCTCCAGGGCTCCAGCTTAGGGATACTAAGCAAGTTCACAGACAATGCAAAACTGGAAGGAGCTCTTGACTCCCCTGAGGGCAGAGAGGCCCTAAAGAAAGACCTTGACAAATTACAGGGCTGGGCAATCCCCAACCATATGAAGTTCATCAAGGGGAAGTGCCAGATTCTGCACCTGGGATGGTGCAGCTCTGGTTGTATGGACAGACTGGGGAATGAGATGCTGGAAAGTAGCACCGTGGAAAGGGACCTGGGGGTCAGAATTCTAATGCCTAAAATAATATTTCCTAAATTAAATGCTCTATTAGTTCTTGTCTTGAAACAAATCAGTGTTCATTCCAAACATCACCTGAGAGAAAAAGATTTAATATCCATTCTAATAACTTAATACAAGAACACTGACTCTCTGGTACTGAGATTAATAAACACAGAGGGCACACACATGTGGATGCACTCTCTTACTGTAATCTTAATTTATTAGTGATGGAGGTTCAGGGATGAAGCAACTGGCTTCTCCCCATCTCTTGAGAGTAGAGTATCTGAACTCTCCAAATGTAAAAAATATCTCTTCACTTTTACATTAAATGAAAAATCTACTGTTTCTCATTTCTTTAGCACTGAGTTTTGAGTTGTTTTTTCAACATCAGTTATACAAAGAGGTATCATACATCCTGAAACACCTACCTTTTGTTGTTTTCCAGGTAGATGCTAAAGCAATAGAAGCTTGGTTTAATGTTGCTAAGCCTTCCTCCATGTTAGTTAGCTGACTTTTAATATCACTTGGAGGCCACAACATAGTCCGTCAAAGTAGCAGACATATTCTAAATGAAAAAAATAAAAAAATGAGAAAAAGAATATATAGAGAAAGGGAAAAAAATCCTAAATCAACAAAGGTCAAGGCATTAATGAAGTGTGGAAGTTAATGTTTTCTTTAGAGTTTTGGGCAGACTGGTTCAAATATGACTTTCATAAAGCTCTACTTGGAAATAGTATTTAAAAAGAAGGGAGGGGGGACGAGTACAATGGAATTTTGGAATTTTAAATTATACCTAGACACCTACAAATTATTTTGCTTACCAAAGTTCTGAAAAACATTCAATCTAGTTTCTTCTTTTTTTTTTGCTCTTATTTTTTTTTTCTGTTTTCCTTACATTTATTTTAAAATAATCATAAATCATAATGTTATTCTGTTCTTCAGGAAGAGACCAGCAAGAAAGGGACAACCCTGCTACTTAAAAAATTGACATTGACAAATTACTTTGAGCACTTATTCTCTTGGATATATCTTTGCCTCTTGGCTGTTTTCCCACAGTGCTTGGAACATATGTTCGTGTTTGAAGACCTTGCTGTATGTATTTATTTGAGGGAGTTTGCTACTTCAGTTGATTCTGTTTGTCCTATAGGAGTGAAGGCCATTTACTGCACCTGAGTCTATGGGGAAGGTTCAGAAGAGTTTACAGTGGAGAATAGGTAGTATTCCCTGTGCTCAGGACAAGGCATCTTTATCTGGTCCTTGAACTTCTTTGCAAAAGATGTTCGGAGCATGAGTTTCATAACTTTATCTGAAGAGGGAGTAAAAAAAAAGAGCTGTGATAGCCTGTTATTAAATATTTTAAAAGGATGTTTCATCTATAATGAATTGGGTAACATTCTAGCTGCCTTGGTTGCTCATTAGGTGATCTGCCATGCTCTGTTCTGTGATATCCTTCTGAGTAATCTTATTAAGACATTTATGCTGTACGGCTTTTAATCTTAGCAATCTGCTAGAAGTAGATTGGGTCCTATTTAGTGGATGAGATTTTGAGTCTAAAAATACATTATTTTTTAAATGAAAGGAAAATGAGGACTTATTTTCTTATGTAATCATGTATCTTTTAAATGCACAGTTTCAACACTTAAATTTTAACATCTCCGCTGATAATTCTAATATTAAGCAGATGACTAATGCATCTAGCTTTATGAAGCTCTGATAATTACATATTAAGACTTATTGAAAAAATTAAGCTCATTTTTTATAATTATAACTCTGAGGATTGGTTGTGGGGCCTCCCTCTTGGATACTTCAGAATAGCTTAATTCCATGGTTTCCACTTGGAAATATATACATAAATGGCTTTTTTTTTTCCCCCTGAAGTCCCTAACTCAAAATTTTATTTGCTTGAAGTATGTAAAAAAATACATCATTTTCATGTAATAGGACGATAATATAAATTAATTTTTATCCATGTTATCTACTTACTAAATCTATGTTTTTGTGTTTTGGGGGGTTTTTGTTAGAGCATTTTCTCTAATTGCTTCAATATTTTATGTAGGTTTGCCTTAGCTCATCTGTTACCATTTCCCAGATGTAATGCTAATTAACCTTCCCTTAATAATCCCTTTAGAAAATTCCCATTGTGGGCACTCATGGGTGGCAAAGTCTGGTTTATCATTCAACTCAATATAACTTTTTAATTTCATCCTTAATTTCATCTACCACCAAGGGAGACTTCAAATTAAAATTATTAAACTGTCTGTCAATTAACAGGAATCTTTGAATAATTTGTCTTGCACCCAAACTGATAGGTATATGTTCTGATTAAATGATTGTTCTTCATGCTAGACCAATGCACTATGTTGGAGCAGCTCATTTGTAAGTCAACACTTTGAAATCTTGTCCATGGTGGGTGCATGCCCCAGTAGGCACAGTGGCATCCAGCCTCCAGTTTAGTTTCAGGGACACTTATTTCCATGCTACTTGCATTTAACTATCATATCCATACTGGAAACTAGCACGTGCAAGATATAGAGTATAATTTCTGAGAATTTTTTTGTCTCATCTCATAATTGCAACTTGTCTCAGGTCTACCCTGTACTCACTGTGTCTTGAAAATGTTTGGGTGACACTTTTACTCTTCGTGGTTACTTTTACTGCAGTAGATGGAATTGATTATCAAAGGATCTTTATTTTTTCTATACAAAACATAAACTTATGGCAATAGGCTTTGTAATGCTCTTAAAAAACAAAGAAAATGGAAGGTTGGTCACAGGTGTTCCACACAGAGGAACATTATTCCTTTACCAACAAGAACGTGGAACAGTGAAAGGTTTCAAAATCATAATCTGTTTTTGGTGCCACTGTGGTTTCTCTGTAGTTTCAGAGTGTTTAAGTTACTGTGTAAGGAAAAGGATTTTAGCTGACTAAAACTGCAGCAAGTGCAGTAAATCCATTGCATAATAGGATTCTTTTTTAAAATAATTTTCATCTGATGATTACTACATCTTAGCTGTAAGTCTATGCTTGGCAAATAACACATGGTTGCAATGCAGTTAGAATCACTGTGCATAAACAACTACAGCAACAAGACTTTCAGTTAAACTTTTTTTTTCATTTTTCTTTCCCAATGTCATATTCAAAACTATAGCTGTACACTGTACTTTAGGAGTTGATTTGTTCAACATATCCAAAGACTTTGATTGTAAAATCAAATCAGCATCTCAGTCCCCCAGCGTCTGACAGCAGAAAAATATCCAAAAAGCAATCAAACTGCTATCTTTATGTGTGTCAGCACTCAGATTCAAACATTAAAGAGAGAGAAGAGTATACTTAATCTGCCTTGGTCTTGTCACAGAGGAAGACAAAGTGAAATACAAACTTCCTGTGATACAGGCTGGGAATTTGTTGATAGAAGTTGCTTAAAATATTTTTAGCAGCATAGTCAGCCTTACTAACATAATATTTCTCTCTCTTTGAGCAGAGAAATATTTCTTTGTTCATATGCTGAACTAATTTCCTCTGTGTCTTAAATACATTTCTCAGTCATGATGAGTGTAAGAAGGGGTAAGCAATTTCTATTCCTACAGTTCTATTTTAGGTCATACTTGCACATTCTGAACACAATACTCTCACAGCAATGGAGGTCTCTTCCACGGTTCTGTCTAAATGTTCCCCCACCAGAGATACAAATTCCAACCCACCCAGTGCCCTAATACTGGCACACAGCATAAACCCACAGGCAATGGTTCCAGTGCAGGCCTGACTTTTCCACAGTGTCAGGCCTCTGTGTATCACTATTTCTCCCAAGAGCACTTCTATTTTTGCTATTTATTGTTGTTTATTTTAGATGGTTCGCCTAAAGCATCAATGGCCTTGTTGCTCACATTGCACAGGCTGACTGCTTTAACTTTCATGCACACAGCAGCAAGTCTTTTCCCTTTAGACTCCCAGACCCATAATCACTCCAGCTGCTGCCCAAGACTCCCTGGTCCCCTCTAATAACCAGCTCTTTCCCTGGCCTCACGCTCAGAGATTCACTTTCCCCTCCCTATCTCCCAGGTCAGTTTATCTACTTTCTAGCAACCTGATTTGCCTTTCACTAGCACTCACCCTCACTGGCACAACACCTCCTGCTCCAGTCACTCACACCACTAACACATGGCTCTGCAGCCATGCAGGTCTAACTCCAGCTGCTGGCACTGAAACCCCCATACATGCACATGCTCACCAGAGGGCTCGCCATCCAGGAAAATAATTAGAAATTTATTTTAATTAGAGGATACAGTAACTTGTGCTGATCAGGTGCAGGCATATCCTGTTTCACCCACCAGCCAATTGTTTACAGATAACTGTCCCCCTTTATTACCTTATCCCTCCATTTCCTCATGCTTGTTTCTCCCCAAATGCCCTAGATATGTCCCCTTGCCTTCCTCTGATTCTTCCCCTACATCCCAAAATAAGCCTTTTTCAAAGGTAATTTAAAATGACAACATAAGCACTTAGTATGTGCTTAAACTGCATGTATTGAGAGAAACGGAACTCCCAGTACAATTTATTTAATTCATTCTGAGCGGACAACAGAAATGGATAACTGTGTTTTTGAAAGGAAGTGGAGGCAGATGCCATCTACCAAAGTTATGAACATGAAAGCCTCCACAACTAAAGGCATTTATATGCAACCCTACACGGGGATCTTTTTGTTTTGCTCCACCCATAGAATAATATTTTGTGACTGTAGATCCTGTTTGTCCATTCAATTCTGAAACAGAGATGGTCTGTTTACTAAGGACTCTTCTCCCCCAGATGCTCAAAGCCAAACCTGTCACTGATTCCTTATGTTCTTCCATTTTTCTCATGAAGGAATTAATGAAGCAGGAAGCAGTATTAAAAGAGAATATTACAGAATCAAAGAATAACAGAATCAGCTAGGTTGAAAAAGACCTTTGAGGTCATTGAGTCCAACCTATGGCCTAACACCACCTTGCCAACTATACCCTGGCACTGAGTGCCACATCCAGTCTTTCCTTAAACACCTCCAGGGATGGTGACTCCTCCCATTCCAACCCAAATCACCCTTTCTGTGAAGAATTTCTTCCTAATGTCCAACCTAAACCTCCCCTGACAAGCTTGAGACTGTCTCCTCTCACCTGTCACTGGCTGCCTGGGAAAAGAGACTGACCCCCCACCTGGCTGCAGCCTCCACCTCCTTTCAGGGAGTTGTAGGGAGCAATCCCAAGCCTCCTCCTCTCCAGGCCAAAGAACCCCAGCTCCCTTAACTGTTTCTCATAGAATTTGCGTTTCAGACTCTTCACCAGCATTGTTGCCCTTGTCTGGACACTCTGGAGCCTCTCAACATCTTTCCTAAACTGGGGGGCCCAGAACTGGGCATGGTACTCAAGGTGTGGCGTCACTTCTGCCAAGTACAGGGGAAGAATATGGTCCTGCTGGCCACACTATTCCTGATACAGGCCAGGTTGCCAGTGGTCTTCTTGACCATGTGGGCACACACTGGCTCGTGTTCAGCCTGCTATCAATCCATACCCCCAGGTCCCTTTATGCATTGCCACTGTCCAGCCACTCTGTCCCCAGCCTGCAGTGCTGTGTTGTTGTGGCCAAAGTGAGGGACCCAGCACCTGCTGTCTTTAAAACCCATATCATACCCCTGCTACTTAGGGAGAAGCTGAATGAAGATGGTGTACCGCTGTTGGATTCTTCTGTAGCTTCCATTCTTGGGTGACAGGAAGATCTGCCTTAAGCATCCTTCACAAGAAATGGAAGATACATGTCTGATTTGCTCTGCCATTTCAGATATCAGGAATGATAAATCCCCCCTTGAATTAAAGAAGCAGTACCTGACACATTCACCTCCTCACTTTAAACACCATCAGATGCAATAGTACATTGCTGACCACCTTTGGAAACCATTCCTTGCCCTGTCTTGCTTTGTTCTGGAGTTCACTCCTTCTACAGGAGGAACTAAGGGAGGGAACGAAGGATTGTGACAGAAGCACAGTTTCCCAAGGTTCTCTCTAACACTGATCCAGTTTGCATGGTAGGAGTTTTTTCTCCTCAGCCTTCAACCCATTTAGGGGTCATTTGCTATGTTTTATATCAGAAGGTATTCTTCTTGTTGGCCCCCAGATAAAATTTGAAAACTGTACAGTTTGACAGCCCCAGTTGAAAAAAAAGAGAGCTTTTGCTTGCTAGGGGCATGGTTTCAAGGCAGCCAAACAGTTTTAAACCTTCACTCTATATAATATTCTCAGGATTTAAACTACAACAGATTGTCAATAGCCACTTGATCTCTAGGGGAATGTTACAAGCTGAAAGCATGGAGGCCAAAGCAAAAGCAGGCAACTGCCAGCAACTGTACCCTAAAAGCTCATCCAACACTGCAGTCCTTCACTAGTAATGACAAAAATCAGATACACTCAGCTATACCTGTATTTTAACCTTGAATCAGCAAACTGTTCTGTAACAATCTGAAAGGTGTTCCAGAAGATGCCCTGCATTGCTGTGTGTTTGGTTTTTTTCTCCTCAGGGCTAAACTATGTGGTTTTCTGATACCAGAGTGCCCCCTCCAGCCATTAGGTATCAGTCTGGTGTCAGATATTTTGACTCAAAGATTCAAAGCATCTTTCCATTATTAAATTGGCTAAATACTGTATTTGAGTACATAGGGAGACGTTTACTGAGAAACCCTTGAAAAACCAGCTGAGAGTACTTTTGGCAAGTCTGTCTCAGTTGCTTTGTACTGCTCACCTCCAGAATAATGTTCCCAATTGGAGTACAACAGTACTGTGCCAAGTTCAGTCAGAAATCAAACCAGTACATGGGCAATATGGATAACTGAGGGCCAAACTTGAATACGTACTTAAAATAAAGAGAATAGTTTAGCCCTGGCTTGGTAGGCTCTGAGACTTAGTTTCTCTTTTACTTCACCACATGACCGTAGTCATTGGGCTGTCAGATCTTTCGGGACATAAAAGGTTTTAAGTACACAATTTCTTATTTTAATGGAGATTCGGACCATTTTATGGTTCTAGGTTTTCTTGTAAGTTTCCCAGATAATGTGTGACCACATTATTAGGGACACCATAAATTTTTTACCCTTACTTGCTGATTTTCCTTATTCAGGTACTTTAGACTGGCTTTCACCAGCAGGGTGAACTTCAGGCAATATGCCCAACATGCAACACATTCATTATATAAACTGAAAAAGACCAATGTTTTTCAGACCAAAAATATATTCAGAAAGAGTTATAGCTGTGAGTAAACATATCAATAAATTAAGGGCTGTAAATATTCTAGAACTGCAGCAGTAGTTTGCAAAGCAGGATTTCTAAAAACCCCCAAGAAATTTAGAATAAATTCAACAGAGAAAGCAATAGCAATCAGGAAGATGAACACAAATGGAGAATTAATACTGTGTAACACAAAATGCTTTTCTGAAGTAACAGCTGGTGACCAAACTAAGATGGCTGGGACTGGGAATTACCTAACACTGCCAAAAATAATTATTCCTGATTTTCCCTTTCCTTCTACCCAGTACAGGCAGAAAATCACATCTCCCAGAAGAAATCAGTCAACCAGCTAAACAAGCCTGATCTCTTTCTCAATACAAATCCCTCAAATGAGCAGCCAGCCTCTAACCTTCTGCTCTCCAGTTACTGCCCTCTTCCCCAATTTCCCTTTTCACCCCTTTTAACAGTATCCCAAGCCTCACATATAGCTCAATTCTTGCTGTTGTTTTTGAAAACTGCTAGAAAAGTTCTTTGTCTTTTTTCCTCTGGGGCTTCTGGAGTTACTCCTGAAGTGCAAATAGAACACTGCTAAAGTGCATTCAGCAAGCCAAGAGGTAAATCTGCTTTTAGCTGCAAAGAGCACCAAAAAGGCTGCTTGTTAACCTGCTGAGAATATATATTTTTTTTTCTTCTTAAAGCAAAAGAGACAGAGGTTATGGTTTACCATATTTTCTGTTCCTTTTTTTCACTGAATTCTGATAATGAAGGAGAGGGTATTTCTACTTCTTTTTTCTTAGGTGTTTTTTTATTCTAGAGTTTTCTAATAACAAAATTATGCCAATAACATAGCTTTGGTGATAACCTTACTTACTTTTACAGATTTTATTGGCAGAGGAATCGGAAAAGCCTCTCAAAGCTCTGCATCTGCAACAGAGAGGTTAATTGTAATGCAGATAAAACACACTACAGCTTAACCTCATTTAGCTGTTCTAGAGTCAGGGAAAGTTGCTGTCATATGGTAGAAATACAACCATATTCTTCCTCTTGATGTTTTCATGGAGGTGACTAGATTAGGCCCATATTCATTGCTGTTTTCTTTCTGTTTGTTAGAATTGTCTTTTTTTTCTTTTTTCCTTTTTCATTTTTAAAATATAATACCGTTGAAAAAGTAGAAGTAACATTTCCCTCTGAAAAGTCACCATTTTCAGGATTTCTATTTCTCTTGAAATCTGTAACTGAGCTTTTAATTTTGTTCAATATTTACATCACATTATCCTTCCTAACAGACTGAGTAAACAGGTAATGTTTTCAGTATTCAACGTTTGCTTGTATATTGTGTTCATGTCAATGGGAGCTTGCTCAAATTAAGTCAGTCCTCTGTAAATGGAATTCTGCAACTTACCTTATAAGAAGATACCGTTAAAGCAGTTGCCCTCTTCTCAGAGGCAGCTATATGTTAAATGAGCAGCCTTACAACCATGATCTTCTGCACATGGACTCAGGAATGCAAATTTTATTTTAACTTCCTGTTGTAGAATGATATATGCATTAGATATTTATTTTTGCACTGTCATCTACTTCTTGTCTTTGATCTACAAAGCTAAGAAGTCATTATGGTTGGGTTTCTTGCACAGCTTATCTCTGTTCTAAGGATATGCACAACATAAATATTAAGCAGAAGTTCCAAAAATCTTTTATGGTATCTCTGTAAATGCCACAACCAACAGTCAGTGTACTGTGCAATATTTTTAGGCCATAAATGTCATACAGTTCTAAAGGTGATAAGTTATTAATCACCACAGCACTCTGTGAAATAATGAAATAAATTATTAGACTTCAATTTTAAATATTGAAAATGAGATGAAAGGTAGGTGAAATGAATGAACAAATCAATAAATAAACAAATTAATTAATGGAAAAATTAATGCCCAACAGAAAGCATTAGAAGTCATATCAGTAGCCTGCCTCTTTTGCATTTTCTAATTTATATAAACTGCATTTCACTTTCAGACTCCCTTATCCTGTATTTTCAGACATATTTACTGACACTTAGTATTAACCAATTGTTTTGATTTTTTCCTCATACAAATTTTCATTTCTATGTTTTGGAAGTTCACTATCTCCTGGGTGTGACCAAAACATGCAACTACCCATTTTAAAATTAATCCATTTGTCTTACATTTTTTCATGTATGATTTTTCTCAAGGGTTACATTTCTCCACAATTAAAATGCATGCTTCATTGCCTTTCTTAGTTTTAGTAATTATAAATTCTGCTGAGTGTAAACTGTTGCTAAGATATGTTCATGTAGCAAAAGCAGCCAAGCCTAAGCATAGAAAGGTGTAGGATATCATTCAGATCCTCACCACTATCGCCTCTGAAGATAACAGCATTTTTCTCTCTATTGCTTAACAACATTACTGTCACTTTTGGCTTGGTCAATTTTGCAGTCAGAGTGCCTACATTCCAGGGAATTTACTCAAAAGAGAAAGTCTAAATGAAGACATTGATGTATATAAAATATGCATGTTTCTTCATTGTTTAAAAAATGTTCATCTTAGCTTATTATCACTTCAGCGGAAAGTTATGCCTAGCTTTAAACATCTAGCTAGGTTTTGTCAGATGCTGCACGTGTAATAGTTTGGCAGCTTCGTGGTTCGTAGCTTTTGTATTTTTCTTTGGTCTTTTGTATTAAGCTGACCTCTCCACAAGGCAGACCGATCCACCACACATCTTGCATCTATGAATCTGCCAGATTTGAATGTCAAAAAAATGCCATATTATTTCAATAGGATTGAATCGTTATTATTTTATTAACTTAAACAGAGAAGATCATGTCATTGTTACTAAAATAACTTGCGTTTTAATTGTATATAATCCAGAGTGAATATATGGCATACACAACATAAGATTTTTTGGACTAATTTGTGGCTTTATTGGTGCTATTCATGGTCTTTTTCTGCTAGGGTGAATAACATAAGTGCATGTAGAGTGTTGCAGAACTGGGTTTGAAAATACCAGTGATTTTAGGTAAAAGGATTTTCTTCATTTGCTTTTTGTTTTAACTGTTAGATGATGCAGTTAATCAGACTTTATTTTCTGAGGAAAACATTATGTCTATAATCACACAATATTCTAACATTCTGCCATATGACATACAATGGTTATATTAATAAATTACCATAATAGTTGTATAAATTAATTTTATGCTTCCAGAAAGTTAAATAATATTTGTATAACAGAGAGTCTGTTCAAAGGGCTCCTTGCCAGAATTACAATGGGGTTTAAAAGACTAATCATGCTCTGAAAGCTGCACAGCTTCTCTTGAAATGTGTGTGGCTGTTCATCTCAAGGCAGCCGCCCACAGAAGGCTTCTTAAGGTTCAACAGGAACCTGCTACTACAGGTTCACTGATGAACACCAAATGAAAGATCAGCTCAGATAATAAGGAAGGTGTTATGAATAGAAAGGAAGAAAGGCAAATGTGTTAATTATTTAGTATATCAGCTGACACCAAGACAAATGGGCATGATGTATAATATGTCTGCATGGCACTGAAAAAAAAAACAAACCATTGTGCTTTAAAGATAAAGCTAAGAAAACTCTTAGAAAACAAGAAGGGTTTTTGTGTAATCTGCTCATGGTGAAACATAAGGAAATTTTGCCTATTTCCCTTATTAAACTAGATTTATTTTTACCTCAGTCTAGTCATCAAATAGTGATACTTTCTATAACCCTAATTCTTATTAGGTGATTTACAGATTTGTTAAAACCAGAAGATTTAAATCAGGGTAACAATTTGAATAGAAATTATGGTTAGGTGGAGTAAGATTCAGACTAAGATGATAAAACTGGTTTCTACAGACTGTGCCTAAAAAGGAGATTCTTTCAAGGCTTAGATTTGTTCAGTATCACATTTATATTGTGTCATTACTATCGATGAGTGGAATTTAATCTGTTTACACAACTGAGGAATCTGAGCAATTTAGAGTTCTGAGATTTAAAAATAAATATTATGTTTTGGTATTTTCTGTTCCTATCACTGCACAAAATTTCTACTATGACAGAACAATATCATGCTCATTTTACATGAGTAAAGTCAATAATATGCAAGGCTAAACTGATCTTTTCAATATTCATCTGTTTTAATGGCTAAAGCACACATGTCATGCAAAGAAATGTGAGACTATAACAACAAGGAGGGGATTAGGAGACCTAAAATAGCAACATGCATTTTGCTGAATACAGTGTTATTAAGCCTTAAACATTTCCCAAAGGTCACATATTGTTTTAAAAGTGTTTTTAAAGGCATTTATAAAATTCCAAGGGATAGAAAATAAACCATGCTTGCATGCACTCATTTGAGCAGAAAATTGTAGCAATTTCAAAATTATGTGTTACTTTTTAAATCTGTGTACACATCAGTCATAGAAAACTATTTTATTTACATGCATAAATTAAATTTCTTATGTATGTTTGAATGATGTACATAGTCTGTTTAGTTAATTACATTCACCTTTCCAGCTATATGCAATAAATCACACATTCACTGGAAACGTGATGGAATGATGCTTGGCTTCTGTGCTGATTATGATTTCCTGTTTCCAATTCCACGCTAATATTGAATTGTGCATTGGTGAAATGGAGCATTCTTTAGTTAAAAACACAATTTGTAGAATGTGAAGTGACTTCGGGCAAAGCTGTAGTGTTTGAAAATAGTACTACCTTTGCTCACCTTGCAGCCTTACTTTGCTATTGCTGTACCTCAGACTGTAGGTGCTGAATCACTACAGATAGCATATTTGCAACCCCTGTGCCACCAGAAGCCAGAAGAAACTTCATGACCTTTTTGATCTTGATTACAGCTGAGCTTTTCAGAAACACCTGAATGTGTTTGAAACACTTCTGTCTAGTATAAATCTCAGTACTTTTTCCTGTCCTTAGAGTATTTTACATATGCTTATATAATTTGTAACTCCTGGAAAAAAATATATATTCAAATGCAAAGAGCTCCTATAAATTTTTTTGTGTGCCCAAGATTTTCTGAAAAAAATTACATATCTGTAAAATGATATCCTTAAAAGATTATGATTGCAAACTGACACTAACTTCTGTTTTGGCATTTAGTTTCCACTTTAGTGCTCAAATAGTTCTGTAGATCTGGATTCCTGCTTCTACTCAAGTTTATCAGCCTTTGAAATAAAACCATGAGATGTTAGTAGAAAGTGAAAATAGCAAATGAGTGGATGGGAAAACTGCTGGATCAGACATGTGGAAAGTGATAATTATGTCTTTGGGGAAGGAAAACCTTATTTGGATTGCAGCACAACAATTTGGAAAAGGAAAAATCTCAAGAAAGTGTTACATTCAATCAATTTGTAGAATGTTAAAGAAAATTATTTGACTTTAACAAGGTCTCACTTCACATACCAATGCAAAGTTATTTGCAAACTGTATAATTATTGCGCTTGGGACCAAGACTTAAAATATGCAGGAGCACAGCTCAAATTGATCTCACTATTGCCCTCAAATCCTTCCGTAATTTCAGAAGAAAGTCATAGGACTATAGAATAGTTTTGGAAATATACTTTATGCAAAAAATTAAACATGTTGAATATCTATGTCTCTGTTTACTTTTGTATGGAAATATCTTTTTAGCTGGACCAGAACTCATGCTCTGTAAGTATAACCAGAGGGATACATAAAAACTTGTAAAGCATCTTAACTTCAAAAGACTTTGTAGATGCATGTTGAAAAAGATTACTACCTTTCCAATAGTCACTTACCTCTGAGTGCATTTACTGTGATGGGTTGTTGGGGTTGATTTCTTCCCTCAGGGAGGTGAATAGGGAAGGAGAGTGTGTTGACTTTTACCTATCTCATGGTCTTCTTTAAGTCTAGGAAGGCTGCTAAATCTTTATCACTTGCAAGGTGAGTTTCCGTTCCGTCTCTCTCATTTGCAGTTGTTCAGGTATATGCTCTGCTGCCTTTTTAATATTCCGTTTGACTTTTCTTGGCAAGGACAAAGTTACAATTCTGTTGCAGGAAACCCTTTGGGGAAAACAAACCCGACAAATCTGATGTAATCTTCTAAGTGTTCTGCAGTGCAACAAACTACAAAGGAACCAAGATTTGTACCACCTGTTATTTTACAAAATACAAATCCATAATTTACTACCTAGAGCCATTTTTACTGCCAGGGAGGGCAAAAATGGGATACAATGATCTCGATGCATTCCATTACTAGAGCTCACATTTCCTGCCTGGTAGTGAACCCTAAGAGCTTAATTAAAGCTGTTCAAATAAATATAAATTACTCTAAAGCAGGTGACTGTTGTCTCAAGGAAAAAAATCACCTACATGATACAGGAATTTAGTAATCCAAGCAATTTATGTGATTCTAGAAGTATTATCCTGTCCTTCCTTGAAGAAAAAAGCAAGCCAAGTGGTTTAAGTTTCTGCAAAGGAAGTCTGAAAACTTTTATGCTGACCTTTCCTTTTGTGAGGTGAACAAATTCTGTTGGTGGTTTTTTTTTTTTTTTTTAATGGCATATAATTGTGGTGTTTTATTTCCCCAATCCTGTTCTTACGAAATTGTCCCCCCTTCCCCCACCCCTAGACCTAAGCTCTCCCTCAGGCTTTTCCTATTGGTTCCTTTACCCTAACTCCACCCATGTACCACCCCTATGCTCTTAGACCATTAGTCCTTGTGCTCTCTCTGCCCTCCTCATCCCCAGATAAACCTGAGGCACCATGGAACCTGACCTCTTCTCTCCTTTGAGGCACCAGCCCCTCTGCCTGGCCTGGCCATGCCATGTGCTGGCTCTCAGCCTCTGGGAGCCAGCACATGTGCCGGGCCACGGAATAAAGACCTTCTCCAGCCCCATGCGGGAGCCTTCTTGCCTCCTTTATCATTGTCTGTTGCGGGGCCACAGCCGGCCGGAGCAAGTGAGGGGCAGCCTGGAAGAGGCTACGGGACGCAGCGCGGCTGCTTTCCCTAAGAGACCCCCACAGCGCTCTCCGGGAAGGCTGCGGCCTGCCATGCCACCACAGGGACCCACACACCGCAACATATATTACCTTCAGAAGTTGATTCATAATTACTAAAGTTTCCCCACTGTACTACAAAGTGACCCTCATCTATGGTTTGTTGAATCGGAACAAAAAAATCAAAATTTTGATCACTTTTTTTTAATGAGAAACAAACAAAAAAACTACAAACAAGTGACAATTTTTGAAAAGGTTTGCAATGAAATATCACCTCTACCTTAGTCACCCACTTGATTTTGATTTATTTATTTCTGTGATCTAAACATAAGATTATTAACATTTCTGAAAACCTCAAAGTTACAGGAACTTCCTAGTTGCCTAGTAAAGACTGAATATTCCAGGACGCTAAGAAGTGCTGACTTAAATATATGAATACATGAGTGATTGAATAATGCAAAATCCTACAATAAAGTTTCAGGAGACAGACTCAAAGCTTGCTCAAGTCAACATAAAGAAGCTAGATGCGCAGAAGGGTATGCCAAAATTTGCTGACTCTTCTACTCTTCCATTTCCAGTGATGTGAAATCTAATTTTTTATACAAAACCCACCACATTTGGTTTAAGCAAGGACAAGTACATTACCATATAACTGCTTTTCATGCAAAGAATAAAATACCTGCACAGGCCTATGATAATATTCCTATAAGGCTGAAAAATTTGAAAAATGTAATCATAATTGAAATTTTATATTTTGAAAAAGAAAAAATCTTTTATTTAGATTTTTTGTGGCATTTTTTGGAGAGTGAATGGATGCACATTAAAACATGCTAATGTAATCATGTCTATTACCTTAGGTTAATAGAATCAGCATTTGTTTTAGTTTTGGTGGCAGTTGAGTTCTCACACAAAATTACAGCTTTCAAATGTAGTTACAAATTATGATTTTGTCCATTTTTAAACATAAACTGTTACGTGAATATGTAGCTGTTTCAGGAGTGTTTGTAATTCTTTCTCACACTTCTAGTCTTGCCACAGGCAAGAATCTAATTACTATACAAACACTTGTGTTAATTGTGATTGTGAGTAAAACCATTTATAGTGAGAAAGCACAGCAAAAGACATAATCACGAAATATTATAACAGTGCATAAAACTGACTTTGAAATTTATGCATGATGTTGAATTAGTACAAGGAGAAGGAGGAAAAAAGATTATCATCCAAACCGAAGTTGATCATAAAGCAAATGACTATTTTTTTCTGTAAGAAAGAATTTTCTGAGAGCAGAAAATACCCAGATCAATGTATTGAAATAAGATGGTCTGCTGCTGAGCCAAACTGATCTTCACAGATACTCCACAAACAGGTGGAGATACTTTATTTAAATTCTTTCTCCATGACATTTCTTAATTCGTAATGATCATTTCATTAATCTCATTAATTACACTGAAGATTTTTTGTTGTCTTGTTTACATGTTTAAAATCCACTAGAAGCATAAGCCAGCACAAAAGAAACTGTGTGGTTTTGTATAAATAACTTTATATTTGGAGATCATCTCTCTGTGTGTGTGTATATATATATATATATATACCACAGAATCACAGAATGGGTCAGGTTGGAAGGGACCACAGTGGGTCATCTGGTCCAACCTCCCTGCTCAAGCAGAGTTATCCCAGAGCACAGGGCACAGGATTGTGTCCAGATGGTTCTTGAATTCTCCAGTGAGAGAGACTCTACAACCTCTCTGGACATACTGTTCCAGTGCGTGGTCACCTGCACAGTAAATAAATTCTTCATGTTCAGGTGGAAATTCCTGTGCTTCAGTTTCTGCTCATTGCCTCTGGTTCAACAGAGAGAAGAGCCTGGTTCCATCCTTTTGACACCCTCTCTTCAGATGGTAATGTGTAGATGTGTAATGCATAATATATATAAATATAGTATTCATATGTATGTCTGCAAAAATTTTCTTCTGTATCGACCCATTTATCTATCTATGTATCTATCTATGATTCCACCAGTCGAGGGGTTCTTGCACAGCAATTACATCAATGAATTCCCTTCTGTAATGTAAAGCTTTAACAAAGGGAAAATTTCTTCCAGGAGTAAACAAGAGCTTTCAATCCTTCCCAAAGCAAAGTTGTTTTTTCCACAAAGCAAAAATTTTTCTGAGTTCAATTACAAACCCTGAGAGGGAGGTAGGGAAGCAGAACAAACAAGAAAACCACACCACACCTGAATTTTGTGTTACCACACTATACTTTTAAAGTATTTAGTATTTCTAAGCAGATTTATTAAAATAGAAGACCAATGCTAATAACAGTGTTAATATTACAACTGTATCTAATTTTATCATTTTTTCAGCTCTTCAAGATACTGTTTCCTGAGTCAGTTCTACATAGAAAGAAGTATTAATAGAATTTAGAAAACATTACTTGGTCTGATATTGCTCTGCACATCCTTGTAATGAAACTAATGTTTACAGAAAAAAATACAAAAATCTTGACATTTTATAAGTAAAGATGTCTTTTTTGACAGGACATTCAATATGTTACTGAAAAGAGAGGGAAGGAAAGAAGAAAACATAACACTCTTTATCTCTAAGTATTAGTAACATTCTATATTATGATAATCAGATTTTATCACTGACTGCTAAAGTTACAGTCTACTTTTGGTGTCAGTCTACAACTGAATACTCCAGACAACAAGTTCAGTATGTGATAAAAAAGATTGCAGTATTCCATCCATTCCTAGCATTCTTTAAAGGTGGTTTGCATTTCCCGAGGGAAAAAAACAATAATGATAATTAATATTTCATTCATCCACTCTTTAAAGAAAACACTGGTTTTAGAAAGAAGTAAAAAAAGTTATTCATCCCCCACGTCCCCTCGCCAAAAAAAAGAGAAAAGGTATTTAATATTTACTTTGCTTCAGTTTATTGATTTTGAGCTGATGCAAAGATGGATATGCTGACGATTTAATTTTGGTACTCATCACATGGTTTAGCAATCTAGATTTTGTTTATTCAAGTTATTTCTATTTCAAGAAAGCTGTGGAGAACTTCTAAAGCAAATTCCAGACATCTTTGAACAACTTATCAAAGACAAGGATTTTAAAGATTCATGCAGCATGGTCATTAATTGAGATTATTGACATTACAGGAGAGAGCTCGACAAACTTTGGTGGTAGGCTGCAAGCCAAGCATTTCATGCCAAATGATTCCTTTTTATTATTCTTATTCTAGTAGAGAGTGACAAGCTGAAAACTGTGTGTAATCTCACTTGAGTCTGCACATCAATCTCAAAACCAATCTTCCCTAGAACTTCACTAGATGCTCTAATAACAGCAACAAAGTCCTTCAGCTTTCTCCTCAGCCTTTGGTATTTCTCCATATTATTTCTTCAGTGTTTCCAACCTGCAATTCCTGCTACTTCAAGGAGTTCATCCAGCTCATCGGTTCCTGGAAATAACAAGATCTACTTGCTTACCCCAAACCACCAAATCTTACCCCAAATCTTACCCCAAATCTGGGTTTCTACTCTGATGTCATCAGGTTTACAGAAAGTGAATGTTGTTAGGTTGAGAGTCCTTCATTTTCCCTATTCCAGTAAAGAGATTTCCCTGTAGTGGTCTGTGAGGTTCTGTAATGCTTTGGTATTTTTTGGTGTCCTTTACTATTTTTATTTTGGAATGCATATTTATATTTTCTCTAGACCTTTGATCCTGGATATACGACAATTGACTCCAAATTACTCCAGGAGAAACGGCAGGCAGGCAAGCAGGAAGGCAGGAAGGAAGGAAGGAAGGAAGGAAGGAAAAACCATGACAGCTGTTGTTTTGGCACTGTAGACTCCTGCTCACCTACCTTTTAGAAGAGAATGTGGTTACTGAAATACAGGTGTTCATTACTTAGGAGGGAATCTGAGATACCTGTGAGGGACTAGCACATGTGACCTAGGATCTATGGGTGACAATATCTCTGGAGAGGCAGGGAGAGGTTGGCTAAAATTCTCTAGAACATCTGAGGTAACACTAGATATCCATGTCTAAGCATCTCAGTGCCAAAATAGATGCCTATAAGGTAGCTGGTTACATCAGAAACCCTCCATTCTTCTTCTATAAGCAATAAAAAATGAAACACTGGCATGCTCCCATCTCAGATATCCAAACCTATTTCAAAATGTAATCCTTCAGAGGCATCTAAAGCTTGCCAGTTGACTTTCTTCTCAAACTAAAAGTCTTCTATGCAGTGCAGTCAGAGATCTTTCTTCATGAGAGGCTGAAGCCCAGTTCAAATGTCCACAAACAGTTATTTAGAAACGAGCAGGATGACCCCAAATTTGATATATACATAACGAGAATCTGTGGAAGCCACATGTGGTTCTAGAGTAGCATCTTGAGGCCAGCTAGAGTACATTTATGGCACCCCAGATTGCATTAGACATCTGTATGTGGGGATGTTAACTGAGTCTTGAGGTGTGCAAGCTAGTCATCTCCAGCCAGCTTTATGCTCAGAGGAGGAGATACCCAGCTTCACAGCAAAGTTCATGGGATCTATTTTAGATGTCTTCTTTAAAGTAAGATAAGTCCCACTCCTGAATAAAGAGCTGCCTAGTGGCACCAAAATCTTGTTGATCCTTTGAAGGGCTAAGTATTAGACCAACAAAACATGTATACAAGCATCTAATTTTTAAGCTCATAATGATTTAAATTAAGTTAAACAATTGCTCGAGGACATTTACTGGATCATTAATAGACTGAATGGCTTACAGGATTAAGGCTTCAACAGAAACTAAAACCTGGATTTCATCAAAGACAGTGGGGAAAAAATAGAAACCAGGAAAGGACAGAAGGGCAGTGTTTAATTTCTTTGTCAAATAAAAAAAGAAGAAAAGGATGTGATACATTTAATGCTTTGCTAGGACTGACATTTGGTTTCATCTGACTTGAAATTCAGCCCAACACTTGCAAGACACTAATGCTTACAGAATCTGACCTAAACATTGAATAAGGTGACTCTACGTCTGTTAGCCAGGAGAATTTTGGGGTAGATACGCTTTTCTTTTAATGCTGAAAAATTTTGAAAGGTAGAAGGTCAAGGGAATACAATATGTTCTCGTTTTGTGTGTCAGAAAATTTTACACTCATACGAGATTCAATGTTTTGTTCAACTAGAAATTCATAGAACTTAATTAGAGAAAACTATGTGTTTGGATAAAACAATGTGAAAATAACATGAGCAATATTTTGCCTCTTCAGTTACACAGCTGAATTTACTGGGAGGTGTTTTCAGTAGGTTAATTGGTAAAACTGAGAGACATGTTCCCTAATACATAGCACAGAAGTTATTAAAGAGTAATTTATACAGTAATTATATCTCCAGCTGTGACATAATCCTACTCTCTCCTACTCGTGATACTTCCTGGTATGATTGGCTAAGCAAAGTACTGTCGTATACATTCCTATTAAAGCTTCCTAATTTAGAGCTTCCGTGTTGGCATCAACCCATATAAAGGAAAAATGGAAACAACAACAGAAGCAACCCACAACCATCCGAATTCCCTTTCACATCTGGTCTGGCAATATTTTGAAACCATCAAAATTAGAATTATTAAATAGCATTATAAATCCCTGTCTCTTGAGACATATGAATATACTCTTCCACTCAACACACTTTGGTCTGTTAAAGTATTTCTGTCATTGTTTATCATCACATATGTGAAAAATAATGTTGCCATGCACTAAAACTTTATAAACCTCTTTAGGGATTCTATCAAAAGGAGGTTGCTAATCTTTACCTGTAATTGCCCTTTACTGAAAGAATTCAGAAGACTTGTACATACAGTTATTTATTCCTTTATGCCTTGTAGATGATCCTGAAGCACTTCCTCTGGAATTTAAATAATTTTCTGTAACAATTTCAATTAAAAGTCACTTAGTAATGGAAGGAAATTTTTCCATAATCAATTTTCCAGAATTCGTTTTCTCATGCTATGCTGTCACAGAATATAGGTGGAATGATTTCCTACATTTTATAGTATTGGAAACACAAACAAAAGCAGAAAACATTTAAAAAAAACTCAAAACAAACAGACCTGTTCAGAAATTGTGCTCCCATAAATGTCTATCATTTCAAAGGGGAAAGAGGGATTATGTCATTAAAAAGTGTTAATGTACATTCTGTATAAATTCTTTCAATAAGACATAACTTCAAAAAAAAATTTCCTCTCCTACTACTTCCTCCTATTCTCTCATCTTTCCTCAGCAATCTAAGTGGATCCTTAATGGTCTAAACAAAGAAAAATCACTGCATAAAATTTAAAGAACATGACATGGAGATTTCTTTAGAAAAATCATGAAAAAATAATCACAAATCTTTTTGTTTGAGATACAAAAAGTGGTGAGCTGGTAGATGCTTCAAGGATATTGTTCTGTGTGCCTCCAGGATTTAACTCTAGGAATATGTACAAGTTAAAGTCTCAGAAAGTTAAAAGACCAACACTAAATATTTGTTCTTGTCATCAGCCACATTTTTTTGATCAAATCCATCTACCTTTTTAGTTGTTTTGGTTTTTTTTCTTCTCATAGATAAGCTTTGGTTTTGTTTAGAAAAGCAATTGCGAAGAAAATAACATGCATTTGCTTTCGTTTTTAAAGGTGATTCTCCCTTTTTCTTCAAGTAAGTTCTAAAATGAAGGACAAACACAGCAACGCATTTCAAATGGGCAGTGAACTTAATTCTGTCTTTAATACATTTCTTCCACTGAAAAACATGTCCTCTTCAAACCTGCTGGGTGGGTTTTAGCACTGAGATTTAGAGTCCTTTCCTTCAGATCTGCTTATGTAGATAACATAGGATATAGAAAGTCAAATCTGCTCTGTCTAGTTACACTTGACCTTTCTATGTATATGTGAGGAGACAGCAATTACCTTAAAGCATTCTATTTGGACTTTATCTTTACATTTCCTGGTCCAATCCCTCTTTGAAAAAGTTATTAGTCTGATTACAGCCTTGTCTTGATTAGGCACTTCTTTACAGTGCTTACTTTAGAACCATTTTTTAAGAAGTAATGAAAAGCCTCCTTTTTCCCCCCCTTTTTTAATATAGTGGAAATGATTTTGGATTAATAGCTTTCTTTTATTCTGTAACTGAAATGTTTGATGTATTTGTGATTCTATTGCTTATCATGTTTTAATATTCCACTGGCACAGTTGTGAGTGTTTATGTAAAGCATTTTAGGCTACTCCTATGATTCATGAGTCCCTTTAAGGCTTGTGAAGAAAGGCCAACATACTTGGCAATTGGAAATAAGTTTCATATCTTTGATGGGTTTACCAGTCTGAATTAGGAAAAGTTTACTGTAGGGTTTCCTCCAAGTGAAATCTGAGTATTCTTCATAGGTGAAGAATATTCTATTTTTGTGCTTAGGTAGANGTTTTTTGTGTTTAGGGTAGAAAAAAAAAAAAAAAAAAAAAAAAAAAAAGAAGCTGGACCAAACCAGAAAATCGCTTCCAGGGTTTTACAAGAGGGTGAGTTGTATGTGTTTTGTGCAGTCGAAGGAGGCTGTTTGAATTCCAGGGACACTTGAAAGGGACTGCGGAGGAGCCAGTGCGGTCTCACGCTGACCCCTGCCGGCTGTGCACCCCACACCCTGTGCAGCATCCACGTACAGCTATTGGGAAATGTCCAGTACCAGTTTCTTGAGTTTACACAAAAAGAAACTATAGGTATTAGATCCCATATCAACACATTGCTAACAAACAGTTAAAATAAAACAATGTGACAAAGTAGTTAGATCACAAAGGCAAAGCATATGATTGCATTAATAAGAAAATATTATGAATTAGCCTATTAGGAAATTCATGAATTAGAGTTTGTTCAGTGAATATCCAAAAGGCTTTGGGACAGCAATTTGCAGTGTTCTAAACTGACTGACCCGTAATTATATATTGACATCTAAACACAGAAACAAAGAAATTCTGTTCTTCTTATGCCACTCTCCTTCTTACTCCTGTTTTCCAGACCATCACATATGTTAAAAAAACATTGCTTCAATTCAAACAAAAATATTATAAATAAAAAAGTTGCTATGTTTTCCTTATTTATCAGTAGCTGTAAACATTCCTCTGAATCTATTTCTGCCTACTAGTCCAGCTTTAATGCTCAGTGAAACTACAGGAGACAGGTGAATTCCAATTAACTGATCACAGAGGTCTTTTAATTTAGGACTATGAGGAATCTCAAGTCACTCTTTTCAGTTAGAGGAAAATCTAAGCAAAGCCCAATACTGACCTTGGAAAAAAGAAATGAAGGAGAAAATTATATCTCCACTAGCTTTTGCTAACTTTCTGGAAACTTTTAAAATTCACCTCATTTGAAGAGTTACATACCTTTCAGGAATAAATGTTATACAGAAGAAAAGTGACTGAAATGGATCACTGAACCTTAAGCTATTACTGAAAGGGCAATAAGATGTCTGGGATGGGAAAAAAATAATTAAAGAAATTGAGACACATTAGAATAACTCTTATAAAACCAGTGATCTCAGTGTTCTTAAGGAAATTTTATTCTAGTTTTGTGTTGTTTTGGGTGTGTTGGTTTATTTTTTTTTTTTACTTTTGCAATCTTGTTCTTAGAAAGACTTTTTCTCACCTGACTTCCCCTCCTTATTTTAATCCTCCTGGACTTTCTATGTGCTGAAATCTTAAACTATTACCTATCAAATTTAAAATAGAAGGCCAAATGGAAGTGGATATTTATTCAGTTTTCCTCTCTTTCAAGTCAGGAAATAAACCCTGTACATGTGTTTTTAAGTGAAATCAAGTCCTGCATGAGAAACCTGCTATTGCCCTTATATCTGAAGAACACCTAGAATTTCTCTGCCGGTACAATGCTTATCATTTGCTGGTAAACAGAACACAGCTGACTATGGAGAGATAAGACAGCACCTGAATAAAGATACATTACTGGAATTCAGACATATCAGCTGAACACAATTTGAGGCCTTTTGAAAAAAGATAGGAAACAATGTGTCAGGGTGAATTTGTGAAAGCGGGAAAAGTTTGATGAGTGGTTTGCAGGAAAGACAAGATTCAAGATTTTGGTCCTTCCTTTTGATACCCGCTTTTCAGAAAACACCGAGAGTGACTGTCAAGTGTTTAATTTGTTTTAATACATATGATAGTCATTTCAAAGCTAAAAACATTTGAAGTACCCCTTCTGAGTTACATAGTCCACGCCTGTAATTTTGTTGACAGGCCACTAAAAGCTCCAGGTATTTAAATGATCTTATTTTATTTCTTAACAACAGAAATAAAAAAATAGTTGCACATAATTTGAAATCTTCTCTATATGAGAAAGAGCTTTAGGGGCACTTGTTCATGTTTGAGATCCAGGCTCTATGTCTTCATGTAAAAATAAAAAATTATGTCCTTTAATAATTTGTATGAAGAAAACAAGCCCAGCTCTACAGATGAGACAACTTCAATCCCAGTATAAACACCACCTGAATAGGTAACATTGCTGGGAAAAAACGACCCTAACTATGATTTCTTGGTTAAAATCTACGCCCTGTGTTTCTCACCAAAGTTACAAGGAGATACATCCTAAATAGCACAATCAAGAGCCATTAGTTAGAGAATCGCTGTAATTTTAAAACATTAAGATAATTTTGATTTTAGTCCCTTTCAGTAGAGAATTATGCTAGAATTCCATGCTTAGAAATCAATAAACATATGTTGACTCACATCTTAAGCACTGCATCACGCTTGACCTGCAGTTAAAGGAAGGCTTTGTTTCTCATTGTTTTGTGAAGATTCAAGCATGGTTTCTGCTACCTGGCTATCTTTCACAAAATCATTAAGGGTCAGTTCTAAAACTTGCTCTTTACATGAGTACACACAGTTGAATTTTGCTCAGAGAGGTTGTAGGGAGCCTATGCAAGGGATGCACTTACTGTGTTTGGTGTATTACGGCTCTGATGAGAGGTTTTTTTGGCATAAGATATAACCAGGGTGAAAGGACAATCTCTGACTGTCAGAAGCAAAGTCAATGGCCCCAAAACAAGTTTATTATCATCATGCAGAGTATAAAGGTTTCAGACCAGGATCCCACCCGGATTTCACAGACTTTTCAGTGAACAGATCACATAATCAGTCTGTGTCTGGGGAATAACTGATGTTCTTCCATGAGCATGTACAGACAAAGGAATGATAAGGCAAGAACATCTCTTTTGGGTATCTGAATCCCTTAGTGAGCTGCAGAGGAGAAAGAAGACTAAAAGTTATTGGCTCTTAGCTGAGCTTTGCAAGCAGCTGCTTTGTTCTATTCAACTGCAGCTGACTGTTTGCCAATACCTGTGAAAGTATTTGTCAGCAAGAATTAGGCACAATGGTTTTCTCATTCACCTTGCAATAGGGTAAACACAGAAAGGTTTTTGAGATTTTATTGACATTACATAAAAGTTACCTCAGACTTGAGGCCACACAACTATACTGACCATCTATTCTCAAGTTCCAGATAAGGTGGTCTGATCATAACATTAAAAATGTTTTAATTGACCTACAGTGCCTCAAAGTTAAGAACAGTATTAGCCTATTATGATGCTTTGCTTTGTACTGGCACATAATGCACAAAATTCCTATTGAGAAAGGTAGTTTGAGAAGAAGAAAAAAATTCAGTTGAAACAAAGCTGAAAGCACATGAAAACAAAATTCATGCATTAATGACGTGAATAAATATGGAAGAAGTTGATCTATATAGTTCCATTAAATCACACAAATAATGGGGAAGAACTGTTTTGCAGGAGTAGGGAAGACAGGAGTAGGACTACTGGCATATAATCTTACTTTAGATATGCAGTTCTTTTCTTTTGTGCTTAATTTACTTAATACTCTTTCTGTAACATGGTTGCAGCAGTTGGTGGATAAAAACTTATTGCCAAACTTTAGAAAAGGTTGTCTGATACCCAGATATCCTTCCAACTGTAAAGTTTTCAGTCAGAATTTGCTCCCTTACCTCCTGTTATTCTGGGCCCTTGTTTGTCTAGAGAATTTTCATCTCCACACCACAGAGCCTCAGATCCTTTCTAGCAAAATGAAGACAACCTTCTGCCTCCCCTTCAAGCTGAGTGGGATAGTCATGAGAACTTACAATGGCACAAGTTCTGAGAGTAATTCTGTACTGACACATTACTCAAACCCATTATCTGGAAAGCCATAATGGAAGTCACAAAGAATGGAAATTTTATTTGTCTTTAAATTTTTAGGCAACTACATAAATATCAGAAACACAGTAATTTACATAGGCGTCATTTATCTAACCTTAAAACAACAGAAACTGCACTAGTGTAGGCATGTCAATATCAGTAAATAATTCAGTGAATTTCAGATCGTTATGGTGAAACGGGCAGTGACGAGGACCTGATGTGAACAGTGTATGTTTTTCAAGGGAGTTTATTCTAACTGGCTCCAGAATGGTTTCCTGATCTGACTACTTTTTAGTAGCTGGAACTACTTTTTGCTTTAGGAAGCAATCCAGTTCAACTACCCAAGACCACTGCACAAGGTGTATAAACACATGGATAGTGGGAACGACTGCAAGATTTGCCTCAGAAGTGCACTCCTGAGCCAAACCAAAGCACCAGAATACTAGTACAGAACCAAAGTACTCGTGCTGTATTTGTCGTTTCCTGCACTGCAAAGGTGGGTGATTATGAATTGGTGGAACTAGGTGGAAACTCTTGCATGACCAGCTTTAACTCATGGCTTATATGACACTTTTACTCAGTGTGACTACAGAAGATGTCTAAACCAGGCAGGAATCTGAATCAAGTGGCCATTGAGATGAACATCTGTAGTCTTTATGTAAGCAAGGAAAATTAGCATCCTTCAGAAGGTCTTTATGGAGTAATCCTGTCAACCTAGACAGATTCTTTTTAATTTAATTATTAAAATTATTACAATTAAGCAATACTTCTCTCTAACTTGAGATGTTACTTTGTGACAATTGTAGTATAGTAAATAGCAAACATACATTTCACGTGACTTAACCTTTTGATTTAGCCTGATACTTGCATGATTTAATTGACAAAGTCTTAATTGTGAACTGTAAATATCCTGAATTTTGATTGGCTATATAAATACCATAAATATACATGAGCGTACAGCAATGTAAAGCATATATCAATAGGTTATGGGAAACAGGAATTTATGTACAAGAGGTTTTGACCTTCTAAATTCCAAAATTTGTATAATTTACTTTGACTCATTTTTAAATAAAGAATAATCAAGTGAAGACATTTTGGATGGGGAAGTTTTCACTGTTTAGTCTTTTAATGACAATTCCTTTGTATTTTTCCATTGAAGCAAAATTAAGGAAAATAAGCACAAAAATTGTAAAAATCAAAATTAATTAATCACTGCTGCTTTTAAACTAAAATTCTTCTCACTTTCAGTTAACAGCATAGCAAACACTTCCATGTGAAGACCGTTGTTACAATTGTTAAGGTTGCTGCACAACTTCAAGTGGGTCAGGAAATTAGTTCAGTGTGTTTGTAACAAACACAGTGCTAAGTTGACAAGAATCTAAAATTATATTATTTAATTGTGATTAAATCTAATAATACATAATTAACTTATTTTTACTCAATTAATTCACATTTATTTATTACTGGATTGACACAGGGTCATTTTGAATAATGAGATTAAATACTAAGAAATTAATTTTCTCATAAACTTTTGCAATTTCCTTAGAGATATGTTTGTTGAGCTTTCTCTTTTCTTGACTACGGAAAAATTAGGTACCTTTAAAAAGAGAGGAATTTTAAAAAATCCTATTTTATGAATGAAATCATAGTCTGTATCTTTTTGAAAATATGGGTACTCTTCAAACATCTGACTTCTTGAAAACAGAAAACTGCAATAGCATAGCTAAAGGTAGCAAAATATATTTTCAAATTTTTTGTTCATTCATCCTTCAAATCAATCACTAATTTATAGTTTCCCCTCACTTCACCACAGAAATTCATGCAACCAATTTTGCTTCCAGAAACAGGTGATAGAGTGGCTTGAAGTTTGTTTATCTGTTTGTTTGCCTGTGGGTTTCCATTTTCGCTCTGTATATGGCTACAACTTGCATATGTATTTGGGAATGCAGAAAAATGCCTGCCTTGCACTGAGCATTTTTTAATGGCTGGGCAAAGACTGGGCTCAGAACAACAGCAACAGCAGCAACAACAGCAGCACAAAACTGAATTAATTTTATTCAGAATAGAAGTTTGTTTTCCTGTTTTACTAATTTTGCTTGAAGCAGATTTTCTGCTATTTTATCTGTTTTCTCTCTTTTTTTTTTTTTTTTTTTTTAATTTCCTTCCATTTCAAAAAAGAAAAAAAAACATCTGCTACTTGGATGAGGCACATACTTCCAGTCCACTGTGTCTTGTGCTTTGGCTTTCTGATCCTTACACCTCCAACACTGATTTGAACGTTTGGTGCTTGTGAAATAAACCCGTGTGTTTCTTCTTTGCAGCGTCCAGTCAGATGACCTTATCTGTAGTATCTCCAGGCTATCATTGCCTTATGGATCTTTGAAAGAATTTTTATAGGGCCACACTGATACTGCTCAGAAGAGAAAAAAGAAATAGTTTCCAAGTTACTGCAAAAGTGCACTCAAAATCTTATTTGTGGACAGAGGAAAAGCACACCTTATATATAAAGCTAATAGTATAGTGTTAGAATATTTGGAACCATAGAGGCTGGCTTCAACAAGCCCAAATTGTACTTGACTAATTTTGTGACCTTCTACAATGTACTGACTGCACCACTGGGCAAGGGAAGGGCTACAGATGTCATCTACCTGGACTTATGTAAGGCTTTTGACACAGTCCCACACATCATGGTGGCATCTGAGTAAGAGATTCGAGTTTGATAGAGGGACTTTTGAATGAATAAGGAATGTTCATGTCTAAAAAGTTGTAGTCATGGCTCAGTATTCAAGTTGAAACCATTAATGAGTAGTGTCCCTCAAGATTTCCTTCAGAGACCAATTTTTTTTAAAATATCTTCATCAATGACAATAGAAGGGATTCAGTGCATCCTCAGCAAGTTTGCAGATGGCACCAAAATGAGTGGTGTAGGTAGTACACTAGGGGGAAGGGATGCCATCCAGAATGTACTTGACAGGCTTCAGGAATGGTCCCAAGTGAAAATCATAACGTTCAACAAGGCCAAGTGCAAGGTCCTGCACCTGGAATGAGGAAAACTCCAGTATCAGTACAGACTGAGGGGTGATTGGATTCAGAGTATTCTCAGCGAGAGGGACTTGGGAATACTGATGAACAAAAATATGGTCACAAGACAGCAATGTGTGCTTGTAGCCCAGTAAGCTCATCACATTCTGGGCTTCATTAAAAGAACATGGTCAGCAGATTGAGGGAAGTCATTCTCCCTGTCTACTCTGTACTTGTAAGACCCCACCTGGATAGTGGTTTCAGCTCTGGGGTCCCCAGTACAAGATATGGAACTCTCAAAGCAGGTCCAGGGAAGCATCTCAAAAATAAAACTATTCCATTCCATTCCATTCCACCTATGCTTTTTTAATGTTTCCAAGATTCATTACTGGCAAAGCATTTTATTTCAGGTTTATAATTGTGGCCTAGCTAAAATTTACACACTTAATACCCATTTTGGTAATCAAGACTCTCCTTGCACTAAGATTTAGTTATTTTGTACTTAAATCCTCTATTTGCAAAATGGGGAAAACAGCACTCCCTTATATTCTTAAAATACTGTGAAGGGAAATTATCATACTGGTGTGTGAAAAGTTGTTCATGTTGCAGGATGAAATGATGAATAAAATTATCTAGATGGATACTGAATAGTTTAAGACTTCTTGTCTCCTTTTAAGTCTTCTCAGGTTCTTACTGTCTTATCTCTATTCCCTAGAGATTTACTGCTTAGCTTTCATAGCAGCTAACAGAAATTATGTCATGCATTTTTTGAGACCAGTTTTGTACGTACACTGAATAATTCTCAAAGACATTTACAGAGGCAGTCCAGTGTGTTTATAAAAGAAAGTAAAAAAACCAAAAACCCCTCCAATAATTTTAACTAAGTTTTCAGAAGTGTTCAGACAGTTGGAACAAACTTAATGAAGAAGATATTTCTTGTCAAGCCAATAGATCAACCAATTTTATCATGGAAACTATTTTAGATACTTGATGTCTCAAACTGTTGTAGGAAGGGCTTTGATTGTAAGATAAAGGTTTTCTGTCCTCAAGTCTAACAGGTCTTTGAATCTAACCATTCTCAACAACTGGAGCTTAAATCAATATGGAGTTTTTTGATATTATAGAATGTGGCTAGAATGAACTGCCAACTAAATGACGTTTGAAGAATACTCTTGTGTTTATCTACACACTACTTTTCTGTCAATGAGAGTCTTGAAAGGAAAAGGGATAAGTCTATGACAGTTTGTAAAGATTTTCCATAATTTTTTAGCACATAAGACCCCTTCTTTGAATTTCAGCCTACTCATTCAATTTATGCTGGCACTCTCAGACACCCTTGTGCCTCTGAGAGTATATTTTTCTTGATGACTGACATCCGGTCTGTTCAAAAGAGCAAGATTTCAGCTGAAAGGGAATGGGGTTTTGAGAGTTATTATGAGAACAATCTACACAATAACTGTTGAGAATTCTAGGAATCTCAGTATATTTAAAACAGTATTTTTGAAATTTCTTGAGAGAAAAATCACTAAATTTTGGTATTAAAATGAATTAACATTATTAATAGAATTAAGTCATGTCCTGTACATGTTCTTTCCCGATATTAACAAGTTCAGAGTTTACATGTAGTCCTTTTTTTGCTAGGTTATATGAAGAGAATATCATAGTTTCCATTCGCATTAAATGACTTCTTCTGTTCTGTCAGCGTGCAGCACATTTGGTAATTTATACCTTTGCTCTTCAAGCAAATATCATCCAATTATTATCAACAGGAAGACTCAGCTGGGGAAAAGTAAGTACCAAGTTGTTAGATCTAAAACTGAACCCCTTATTCTGCAATGGTAATTGCAAATGTCTGCTTTCATTCATTTTAATTAGAGTTCCTATAGGCAAAAAAAATCAATCCAGAAAGAACTTATTACAGTAATGCAGTAAAGTCCTCAAGCATACATTCCAGAATTCATTTTTTTCCTATGAAATGGCAACATGGAATGTGAAATTTTTCATAAACTATAAAATCACCTTAGGTTACACATATGTAGATGCAGTTTAGACATATGTTCAATAGGTAGAAGAAATACTCACCAAATCAACCGTAGTTTATGTCAGGTAGCATGGAAATATTTATACATGGCTGCAAAAATGTCTTCTGGTTCAGACATGAGACTGAATTTATTAGAGAATCCCTTTTGTTTTGTGGTAGGAACTGAATCCCAGGTGGGAAATTCTGCAACCTGAAACAGCACTGCATAATAGCAATGGATCGTATTTGCCAGCCCCGAGGCAATGTTTCAGAAACTTTACATGTCTCCAAATCGTACTGGAGACCTTGGTCTTAGTAACTGAACTGAGTTTGAAGTATCGAATTTATGGTTATAATCAATGGAGAAATAAAACTCGGTTATATGCTCAAAATTTAAAACAATTAAAAGCAATTCAATTTTCCTGAAATTGATATGTTTGTCCCATTCAGAGACTAAACTGAGTACTCAGAGTGTAAAAAAGAAAAAAAAAAGTTGTTTACAAATACTGTTGATGTTCTGTCTGCTCATTCTCTACAGCAACTTAGACCGTTTAAAGATGTTTCAAGAATATGTGTTTGAAGACAGTACTTAAATAAACATGCAGGGTATTTAGAAGTCTAACTTCAGGCTTTAAATATCTATATATAGGAATCTAAATTTAGGTGCTTCCAGTGAAATTTTTTTAAACCCCATAAATTATGTGTACACATAATTTATATGTCTATATACTTTATATTTAAAAGGAAATAGAAGGTTATAAAAATATGTATGTTATACTTTATTTCAGTTTATTTTAGCATCCATATTTTGCTTACTCATTTATTTCTTAACAGACTTCTTCCCACATCTCAGAGATTTAAAGTTTTTTACCTTGAACCTGTTTGTTTTAGCATCTTGCAAGAGATGCAATCCTTCACTTGCCATTTTTACTGTAGACAGTAATAAAAAACCCAAGGTGTATTATATAAAGTTCTGTAATGGTGGATTTAGTATCTGGCATCTTCATGTGAGGCAAAATGTTTCCATGTGTTCCATAGGGAAAGAAGGCACTTGTTTCACAGCACAAAGTAGAATTACAGAATCACAGAACTGCTGAGGTTGAAAGGCACATTTGGAGATCGTCTGGCCCAACCCCTGGCTCAAGCACAGTCACCAAGAGCTGGTTGTCTCAGACCTTACCCAGACAGCTTTTAAGTATCTCCAAGGATGGAGACTCCACTACCCCTTTGTTCACTCTCATAGTGATTGAAGTGTTTCCTTATATTCAGGCAGAACTTCCTATGTTTCAGTCTGTGTCTATTAGTTCCTGTCTTATGAATGGGTGCCACTGGAAAGAGGTTCTTTTGATCTTCTTTAGACTCTCCTTTCAGGTAATGATGAGATCCTCATGAGCCTTCTCTTCTCCAGGCTAAAAATTCCCAGCTCTCTCAGCCTTTCCTCATAGGAAAGATGCAGGACTTTGCATTTTCTTTTGCTAATTACATGAGGTTCCTTTTTTTGTTTTTTGTAGATATCTCTTTGAAGGGCTTTTGTATTGGTAATTTTTTTTAAGAGGAGGTTGCTGGTTTCCCCTTTTAAGTTATTTAGCAAGAAGGAGAAAATAATATTAAGAATTGATACAAGTTTTTGACATCTTTATGTTAACATAAAAAAATCCATCATAGTTTCACCATGCATCAGTATTGCAGTTACAGACACGTCAGTACAATCTTCATAACATGATAAAGCGTTCTGTATTTTCATTTAATCAACAGAGACATATATGTTAAATAAATAAAAAATAGTACATTAAATACAATTGGAACTTGATCAACACAAATCAGAAGTCTGGGAACCAATACAAGAAAATTTTAAGCTCAGTTAAAATGTTGAGGAATCATTCAAAAGACAGGAGGAGAAGGAGAATGCCTAGCTCACAAAAGACATTAAACGATGACATCTATTATTGGCTGTGTACGTCCTATCTTGGGTTGCTTCAGGGTCAGCACAGCATAGGTGAAAAGTTAGCTGGGGCAGCTGAGAGCCAATAAATCACTGAGGTTAGGTGGGTCTTATTCAACAGAGCAAAATGGGTCTGAGGCAAAACTTCAGAATGGAAAACAACATTATTGGAAAAGTCATTAAATTGTGACTTAAATCCATAAGAATTGAGTGAAAGAAAACTGGTGTTGAATGTGTAACAGAGAGATGTTTCAATTAAAATTCACACGTTGGTTTTGTAAACAATTGAAAACATTTTGGTATCAAGTGAGAATAACAGGAACTGCACAGAGATACAAAGTTTTCAGTGTTCAGTCTGCATATTATTAACAAACTCCTAGGTATGGGACCTGGGAGAACTTATCTTCTGTGTTAAGCTAAAGAGAACTGTTGGTATTTTCTGGTTTTCACCGTAACATGGTGTGGTAAGTTAACCTTGGCTGGCAGCAAAGTTTCCACCAAGTTGCTCTTTCACTGTCTCTCCACAGCGAGACACAGGGAGGAAGTACAGTGAAGCAGGTCTTGCATTGAAGAAGCTCTTGTGTTGAGATAAAGACACAGAGATCCCTTACCAACTACAGTCATAGGAAAAGCAGACTCTGTCTGTGGATGATTTATTAAGTTATTGCCAATTAAAAATAGAGTAACCTGGTGAGAAAAAAAAAAAAAAACCAACTCCCTAGTCCCCTCCTGTCCTTCTTCTGAGGCTCAACTTACCTCCAACTCTTCTACTCCCACCCCCTGCAGAGGATAGGAAATGAGGGTTGTGATCAATTCATAATGTTTTGTGACTGCCATTTCTTCTTCATCATGTTGTACTCCCGCTCCAGCATGTAGTCCCTCCCATTCACAAACTGCTCCAGTGTGGGTCCTTCCTACAAGGTGCAGTCCTTCAGGAACAGACTACTCTGGCATGGGTTCCCTGCAGCATCACAGGTCCAGCCAGAAGCCATGCTCCAGCATGGGCTTCTCTTTCCACAGGCCACAGCTCTTGCCAGGATCCTCCTTCAGCATGGGCTTTCCATGAACTGCAGCTTCCTTCAGAGCACATCCATCTGTTCATGCATGGCCTACAGGAGGGATATCTGCTCTTCATGGACCTCCATGGGCTGCAGTGGGACAACCAGCTTCAGCATAGGCTTTCTCTAGGGCCTGCAGGGGAATCTGTTCTCCAGCACCTGAAGTAACTCCTTCCTCTCCTTCATTCACAGTTGTTTCTCACATATTCTCTCTTCCCTCTTCTGGCTGCTCTTGCACAGCATTTTTTACCCTTTCTTTAATATGTTATCACACGTGTGGCCCCAGCATCAGTGATAGACTCAGTTTTGGCCAGTAGCAGGTCCATCTGAGAGTTGTCTGGAACTGTGTCTGTCTGACATGGGGACAGCATCTTGTTGCTTCTAACAGACCTTGCAGCCCCTCTGCTACCAAAACCTTGCCATAGAAACTGAATAAAAATGTAAAATTTGGAGTAAACCACAAGGTATTCCATTCCAGTTCTAACTTGATCATTAAGGGCCAAGCAAGATAGTCTTTTTAGTTCTGATCCCTATTACACTGGCATGACTTGGCAAAAATGACAGCACATTCTCAAGAAATTAATTTAGGATTTGTTCTTGAGAAGGTTGTTAAAAAGTAAATATATACTCGCACAGAATTTTTTCATGTACCATGGGACAAATTAAATCTCTGTAATTCAAATGTAGATCTAATTCCACTGATTGGCCAAGTGTTTCAGTGGAATAATCCCAGAGTGAAGATTTATCCTAAAAGATAGGTTTGTCTTTCTTTAAGACAAGAGAGACATCTTCATTCTGAATTTTCTCAGTGAGAGAAAATGAAGAAAGATCCTGAAAAATGCTTTAGATCCTTACATTTAATCCTTATAAATAATGGATCCTAACAAATACATATACATATGCATTCAGTAGTAAAACCTGGTCCTTAGAATGTAAAAAAAATCTTTCTATTTACGTGATCTTTTTGACATCCTAAAAGGCAAAACTCTTTAAGATCATGGATATTTATTGTCTTCAAGGACAATAAATCTCAATTGTTATACTTAAGTATATTGGAGAGTAACCCCAAAATCCTAAAGAATCTAGAGATTAAACTATGAGATTAGTAGAAACATAAGAACAAGAAACTGAAAATCAAATAGTATCAATAAAAATAATTCCATGGCAATTTTTAACTGGAAATATTGAATAGATGTTAAAAAAACCATAGAGAAATAGAAAGTCTTAAACAGTATCTTCAAATATGTTTCAGTATTCTTAATTTTTAATAAAAAGTTAATTGGGTTATTGGTTGGTTGGTTGGTTGGTTGGTTGGTTGTCGGTTGGTTGGTTAGTGGTGTTATTTTGTGATGGGCTTTTTTTTTTTTCTCATAAACAAGAAAATTAAATTATACCATCAAAATATCTTCCATAGGAAGTGCAGTGTAAGAAAATAGGAAAGAATAATTGGAACACTTCTTCATCTCAGCAGTACAAATAAGCCTTTATAATTTCACTCCTTTTTTAGGATGATTCTGCAGCAACTTGATTAATAACTCAAGAACACTTTCATGAATTTGGCTTTATAGTGTAGGGCTTTTTCTTTTCTAAGAGTCGTGTTTTCTGAGTCCCTTTAAAAGAAATGTAAATTCTATTTAATTTTGATACTTCAATTTGTATTTCTTTCTGAGAAATGCACTGGCTATTACAGAATTAATTCCTGACTGCTATGCATCAAAGACAATAAGGAGATTGATTGAAAGCCTAGAATTTATCCTGTCCTAAATTCACTGAGGATTTCCTAAAGAAAATGAGTATAGTCACATTACAGAAGACTCAATAATTCAATGTATACAATAAAAATAATGAATGTTTGAAGAAAATCGTACCTTGATAGTCTTTACTTGTTATCACTGGTAATTCATCACCCTTATCTCTTCTGTTCTGAACACTCAATGTGCCCTAAATCTCCTTTTGCTTGTCAGACTGTTAGGTACTTTTGTTTAAATTATAAATGTATCATCACAGTTATGTGCCAAAAAAATATTTAAATTTAATTGTAGAAAAATTTTTATTTTCTTTTATATCTTGACCTGGAGTGTAATCATACTGTATAAATGTAGAAATTCCTTTTTCTCTCTAAAATTTCTTTAGCTAAAACAAAGAATTAAATATTTATTACAGAGTGGTGGAGTGGCTCCTTTTACATAGACACTATTTCCACTGTGTTTGAAAAGCTTAGCTGTTTGGATGAAAAACTGTTAGTATAATTTACATTCTATTTTGAAAGGCAGACAAATCCTTCAATTCCACTTGTTTTTATCACAGGGCAAAAAGAAGAACTGCAAGTGAAATTATTTTACTGCCCCATAAAGCTTGCTGAGATTTCAATCGTGCAGGTCAATAATTCAATTTTTTTTTTTTCATTCAAGGTCTTAAACAAAGAAAAACAATAAAAGGTGAGAAGGAAGAGAGAGGAATTTTTGAAACAGCCAATTTTCTACATTCAAGGAAAGTAAAACATCTAAATTCAAACCACTGTTTTTACCTGAGAGCTAATGAGTGTGAGTACTCATTGCCTGTTTTGAGAGTTGTTACTCAGCTTCTCCTCTTCAAGTTGTAATGGATGATCGTTGGTTCAAGACACGCTGTCTCTGCAATTCACTCACGGAGGGACTGTGTACATGGCTATACACACACATATGCATATACATGTAGAATATATATACACGTATATATGTGTATATGTATATGTATATGTGTATGTACATGTATATGTATATGTATATGTATATGTATATGTATATGTATATGTATTCTTCCTCAGCATCAGAAAACCTGCACTGAAGTCCTTACCCTAAACCTTGCAGATAGGGGAGCCAAATTTGTGTCTTTGCCTTCACTGCTCAATTAGGCTAGCACATAATTTGCGTACAGTTTTATCACCTAAAAATTAAAGCCAGAAGAAATACAGCGAAAAGTAGGAGTCTTTAACACCAGCACCTGTGCATAAGGAATCAGGATTCTCTGTGTTCTCCCTAGTCTCTAAATAGGTTTGTAGATCAGGCTTTCCAATGAGAAGCTGCAAGAAATTCCTAACCTAGTTCACATGCAATTAAATACTTGCCAGTTTATGGTGTTATTTTTTATTAAAAATGATATGTAAATTATGTGGATTCTTAGATAAAGTTATCTTCTGTCTTTATAGAGCAAATTTGCATGTAAGTAGTATCTGTGTATGCGTGTATATTTATCCTCATTCTGGCTGCAAATACCAATAACTTGTTTCTGATACGCTTAGTTCTCTTTTATACCCATAGGCAACAAACTAATCAATAAACAAAATTATTCACTGTGAAATGAAAAAATATAAGTCATAAAACCAACTCTGAAAAATTGTTGCTGTTCAGTGACTTTTTCAATCAAGACCAGAGGGTTACTATTTGTCTGAACAGAATTTGTCACACATTACCTAAGCTGAGCTCTTACTACCATTCTCACAAACTCTGTTACAAGAAAGAGAACATACTTTCTGAAATTCCCCAATTTAGGCAAAGCATATAAATAATGAATTTGGGAACTTTTTTGCAATTAACTTGAATTTTCTGCTCTCAGTAATGAAGTAATACTATTTAAGCATCTAAATAAAATTTTCTTTTTGCAGTTTTGAAATTCAGACTTCTCTTGTTGTCATTTGATTAGAACAGAGATATATTCAAGATACTTTGGTGGAAAATCTTTCCCCATTGAGGCCAGTAAAAAATAAAACTGAACATCATCCCAAAATTGTTTGTGTCCTATCAAATGCAGTAAAAAAAACATTTTAACTTTTGTAAACTTTTTGTTGTTTAATACATAAGTGCATCTTTGCATCAAGGTAGCCAGAAAGGAACAGATCTGGAATTTTCTCTATATATTTTTCTTTCCATTAATATTATAAATAGAACTCCTCTGTAGTTCTGCATGAACCCTCCTTTTTTGTCCTATCAGAATAATCAGTTTCATCAATACTTTTTTATGTGTATTTTCTGGTCATATTTTGATAGGTTTTATTTCTCTCTGCGTTTAAAACCTGTCCATCGAGAGTTTCTGATTTCTTCCACTGCATTCTACTAAAAATTATTCATAGGGAGAAATAACAGGTGGGTGAAAATTTTTGTGCTTTTGGACAGTTGTGGTAATTTTTTCAAATATCCTGTATTTTGCCTGGCTTCTAAGGTCATGGCTATTATTAAGCCTCAATATTTGTCTTATTCCTTCTGAGATTTTGACGTTCCCTCTCAAAATGGTATAATTTTCCTACGATTCCCTGTTCTGAAAGAATGTGGGCACTCTTCATGTCTGTTACTATTAATATTATTATTATTGTTGTTGTTGTTGTTGTTTTTATTGATACTATTTAGATTATAAAGTTATTTATTATTTCTATTTTGAGATGATAAATAAAAAAATAAAATGTTTAACCAAAACACTTTGGATTAAAGACATATTAATGATTTTAGCCTTTTTTCTGTTTTGAATAACCTCAAAGTGCCTTATGTTTTCATCTATGTGCCTTGTTTAATTGGCAGAAAAGTACCAAAAAGCAACGTTTTTTCCAAGTGATGGTATTGCACAGAGGTCTCTGCAAACTGTAATTTCTTTGATCATGGTCTTATCTAGCTCTGCAAAATTTTGAGGGCTGTTTTTTTCATCCAGAGTCAAGAATCAGCCATAAGGCAGCAGCTTAAAAGGAAGAAAAATTAATGTGGAATTACTTCTTAGGCTGAGTTCAGGATTAGTTGAAACTGGAATTGGTTCAAATTGCACATTAGAGTTTAGTGAGACAGCGGTTCCTTTACCTCTAATTTTGTACTTAAGAAGGGATGAAACTAAGAGTAGAACTTAAATTGAACAAGCAGAGACTTGATATGTCAAGTTCTTGCCTGGGAGGGATGTGTAATGATATCTCTAATCAGCTTTGAGGACCAAAATTCAGCAAGGAGAGTTTTCTCACATAAAACTGCAAATAGTCAAAATTCAAGAGAGAAAATGTGAAACTGTCTTCTGGTTCTATGTATTTTTATTTGTTGAACATTGTTTTTAAATACTGTTTAGAATCTTTAGCAAAATATAAAACGAATGGCAGTGCTGAAATTTTTAAAGCGTTTAGCAGTTAAGGACACATTGATAGCAGTTGTGCTGTATTTTGGAATATTTAAAAGAAGATGTTTTCTGTATTTTACCAGTTGCGGGGGTTTTTGCTGGGTTTTGGTTGGTTGGTTTGTGTTTTTTAATTTAAATTGTCTAGCATTCTTTTTTGCTATTTAGAAGCTTTTTTTTCACAGTTGTGTTTTCGTGTAGATCTTTGAATTTACAGTTAAACTGCCTTATACTTTTTAAACCAGGCACTTGTTTTGAAGGAGAGAAAGAGTTCATAATGTGTGGAATGAACTTTTATCCTGAAGGCTTTTTCATTTAATTGATGTGATCTGACCTTGCCATTAGTCTTGCTAGAGGCAAGCTATTTCTGTCTGCATTACTTTTCATTATTACTTTCGTGTAGAAGCTCAGTACCTGCTGCTCCCCATAAATATGTGACAGAGCTAAAGAACATACTCTGGAAAGTCATTCAACCCCTATCTACTCTTATACTTTCAAAGTTAATTCACACAAGTGTATACCATAGTGCCATATATCAAAGTCTGTTGTATCAACAGAAATTTGGAATACCAAACTTGTGATTATCATCTGAGATATTGCAAGAAATTTATATTCCCTATTTAGTTATCTGGAGTCCAGGCATCATCACCTTATATATAAATCAATCTCATCCTGTAGCAGTTACTTTGCAGCTGTGCCTGAGCTTATTATTAATTTACTGTGTTCCTTTTTTGGTACAGAGTGAAGGAGACAAATCAAATGATATATCACATAAACAATTAAAATCTGTCCTTGTGGCTTTAAGCTGTTGAAATGATGCAGAGCTTGTGCAGAATGCAACTGCCCTCAAATTACTTTCCTTGTTAAACATTAGACAATATGACAAATTTCAGTCTGACTCAGTCATTTAGAGTAATATTTGTAGAGCTCTTTCAGACACTTATTTATCTTTATTATTGTATGGTTACTTGGGTAGACACAGGGCTTATAAGAAATACAATGATGGTACATGGATAAAATTAACAACACTCATATGCCTCATTGTTTTTCCCAAAAGATAAATGTAAGAGACTCAGAAAATTCACAGCAAATACCATTAATATAACTTTGCTACTAAGGCAAGTATCTGCCAATCCTTCTAATATCAATAATTAATTTAATGTGTAATTTGACAAATATTATCAACTGCTGTTTTGCAGATTATTTTGAATCTCTGTTGAAAATAATTTGTTAAAACTTGTCAGCTTGGTACAAATCATTGTTGGGTAACCTTTTCCATGTCTTTAAGTATGTCACATCATTCCTGTAAGCTTGATATTCACATAGGCACAGAAACATCCAGTCAACACAGAAAGACACTGATCTTGAGATTTTGCATTCTGCTTTTTCTATCAGTATCAAAGGGCAAATTTCCAAAGAATTCAGACAAGAAACTATGTCAGTTTGCTTCGAGTGAGGAACTGTTTCAAAGAATTTAAAATTCAAATGACACATTTGGAAACTAGTTCTATATTTTACTGGAATACTACTTTAAACTTTTATCTCTTGACAGAAGTTATCACAAAGTAAGGTAAAAATACATGCTTGATAAAAGCACTTAAAAGCCCAAAGTTATGTTTAAGTATTTTACAAGAAGATTAATTAGTATACTATTGTCTTTTCATGTTTGTTTTTTGGGGGGTTGTTTGTTTGTTTGTTTTGATTTTGTTGTTTTTCCTTGTTTCGGTTTTGTTTTGTTTTGTTTTGCTTTTATTTTTAAATTGGGCAATGAAAAGTATGAAAATAAGTTTTTTCTGGGCTTGAGAACAGTTCTTTCTTAGTTTACATAGGAAAACAGCAAGAAAGGAAAATACTGGAAGACCAAGTAATTCTTCAAGGATCATTTCTTACTGAAGTAGTTTTTTCTTCATCTGTCTGATGTCAGTTTTGCCTCCATTAAATGTTAAGACACTTGTGATCAGGACAATTTGAGAAAAGAAAGGGGTGTGCTTCAAGCAGTTTGTACCAAAATACTGTTCATTATTTCACTCTTTTTCTTCACTCTGCTTCTTAATTTCCAACTCAGTGCCAGTTCTATTGACGGTTTTCTGCATTCACGTACAGAATGAATCTTGGCTCTTCAGTAATCTGAGGTAATGCTGTACTGTGGGACAAACAGAAAAGATCCATTGCCTTCTTCAGTGTAAGATCTAGGAAGCAAATTGACATCGAGCTGCCCTTTATTGCTTGCTGTATACAAAGCTGGGTTGAATTTCTACGCAAAGTTTCTCTAAGTGGGGTCTCTGCCAAACACTTCAATGAATTTGCTCGCATAGTGACATCACTTCTGCTTGGGGCAAAAGGAAGGGGCAGTGAAGTGATGTTGTTCAGCATGCTCTTTGTGTGCTCTTACACTGGGAAAATGCAAGCTAAACTACTTTAGCAGCATTTGGTTGTAAATGGGTGCAAATAATCCCAGAGTACATCCCTGCATTGCACAGAAGGCAAGTTGAAGCCACAACATTTTGGCCGTGCAGGTAGATGTGCAGTATCTACAGGGTTTCAGCAGATATTAATTGGGATAGGAAGATGAATTATTTTGCCCATCCTTTCTAATAAATTTCCTCATCTGAGGAATCATTTTTACCTTCTTTCTCTTTGACTTAGTAAGGTATGAAATGACAAACAGCTTAGAAGAAAGAAAGGTAGAGAATTCCCACCAAAGAAAGAAAAACCTCTAGCCAAATCAAATTCTCCAAATATTAATTTATTGGAAAAAAGTAGAGAAAGCTATTGAAAAAAAAGGTCCTGACAGAAACATTATCACCATTTTGGACTACGCTTGAAGTGAATTTGGTGTTTTTCCCTGTCAGCTGGGACTAGAATTGTTCAGACTGAAAATCTTGCTAGGATTTAACTCCAAAATAATGATCTAAGCTCGCAGGATACTTTGAAGAATGCCAAGGTTATTCTATATCTCCTCAACCACAGGCATTTAGAGACTGCTACAGAGACCTTCAGACAGCTTAAACATGAGGTACAATATGAAAAAAGGTATCATGAGAAGACTTTAATGCTGGCACTTTATTCCTATCTTCCTTTGTGGATCTAGGTACTCAGGTTTTCTGCAATTTAAAGGCATAATTTGAAATTAATGAAAAAGCAGGGTGAAGATGATAATAATCATTGACTTTTTCATCCCTCATCATTTAAAATAAGAAGCTCATAATATTGCAATTGGCTTTCACGTATGAAAAGGTGTGAAATTATCCAGATCTTATTTACATGATCTATGTTAAATATTTTCCTATCAAATTTCATAACTCTTGCATGCATATTTACTCCCCGTGGATTTTGAGGAAAGAAACTTAAATCTATCCATTAAACAATGTCTGATTCAGTTCAAAGTATGAGTAGTTTAGAAAACTCCATGTGTAGTAAAGAAAGAACAAAAACCCCAAAAATGTCCTTCTTGTGTTGAGGGACCCAGAACTGGACACAGCACTCGAGGTGTGGCCTCACTACTGCCCAGTACAGGGCATGATCAAAGCCCTGGTGCTGCTGGCCACGCTATTGCTGATACAGGCCAGGATACCTTTGGCCTTCTTGGCCACCTGGGCACACACTGGCTCATCTTCAGCCAGCTGTTTTCCAGCACCCCCAGGTCCTTTTGCACTGGGCAGCTTTCCAGCCACTCTGCCCCCAGCCTGTAGTGCTGCAGGGGGCTGTTGTTACCCAAGTGCAGGACCTGGCATTTCACTTACTGAACTTCACCCCTTTGGCCGTGACCCATTGATCGAGACTGTCCAGATCCCTCTGGGCAGATTATTAGAAATTAAGTATAGTCAAAGCAACCAATTAACTAGTACTATAAATAAAAAAGCATTTTGTTGGGTATAATAAAGTAACTGATTTCTTCAGAAGAGCGATTATAAATTTTGTCTTTATGACAGTGGCTGTTTCATGAATAATTGTCTATGCAGCTGGCTTTATTTTCTGAATCATTCCTTTTTTCAGCTTTAATAAAACTTCCTCACTAATCATCTAGGGCTATGTTATACTGTAATTTTAACTGAAACAATGCAATACACTGAAGACAAGAAAACTTCTACTCCACATAAATACTTCATACTTGCACAAGAAAGGACAACTATGTGGTATGTACCTAAAATAACTCCAGCCTTTGCATAGTACTCCACAATCTAAAGCTTAAGAGGATTCACAATTTTCCATTAATTCAGTGTCTTTTCTTTGAGCTCTTCCAGTGAAAAAAATACTTTATTTCCAGTAGTGAATCCTAACATCTTTATCTGGTGACAAATTGTAATGTAAATTAAGTAATGTAAATTAGTTTCTCCACCAAATGTTATTTGTTGGCCCCATGCTTCACAGTTTTTTGTCAGTGCAACTATTGAACTCAGAGCAGTGACTACCATCAGCAAGGCACCTGGCTTGCACTGCAGGTAGCAAGGATTCTGCCTTTTGCATAGTATGACTATTTTGATTTATTCCACTTTTACAACTTTGACATTAAAAATATTTTATGTTATATATGTAAACAGTTCAATAATACCACTGCTTCTCACATTGGTTTAGCTCAAATTATGTGTATGCATTTCAACAAAACTCCTGTTTCTAGTCGTGATTTTCTAAATGTGTAAGCTGAGGTTCATTTATGATACAATACTGCTCAAATACGAATATTTTTGCATCAATATGCTTTAAACGTTCTGATATTGTTTTTTATTAAGCATTAGTCCTCAACCCTTTTAATTTGAATAGTATTTCTCTCAAGTGAAAAGACCAGTTTCTGTTTCCTTGAGGTATTGTTTATGGTCAGAGATTTCACTGCAAAAATCTATTTTGTAGTGTTAGGAGCAAGAAAGTATTACTTTCCCTTTGATTTTATTATAGTTTTCATGTAGATTTGAGACATGATGTTATGGAGCAAAAGAACATAGTGAGAAGAAGGACTGAGGAAATGAAACTTTCAGTAAGATTTGATAATCTGTGAACTGACTCATTTTTGTTCACAGAAGGTGCAATGTAGTGACAATTATAATTGTACAAGATCAACCCTAAAACAGCATATAGCACAGGGAATGTACTGAATTGAAAGCTTTTTGTAAAGTACAAATACATCTGTGTTTTGATAACCTAAACTACGGTCCTGATTGCCTTATGGTAACTAGTAAAGTATATATTAAATATATTATAAAGATAAATAAGGATTTGATGAAAGGGCAAGTAAATTTATGGATGTAATTATTGCATCTAAAGAGATAATTACTGCATATACTTCTGTGCAAAACAAATTATTGTTTGGTTTTCAGATGAACTAGAAGATTAGATGCTGATTATACACTACATTTAAGGGTTAATTACTTTCATTTAAGCTACACACAATACCCCTTAGACCTTCACTGGCTGAAAAACACAGTTCTTTGCCTCAACATAAACTTACATTTAGATAAAGTAAATTTAGATGAGATAGGGAAAAAATCTGAGCATGGTTAAAAGTTCTTGAACAACTCATTTCTGTAACTGGACCATAATTTAAATGTTTCTGAGCCTGTTTATTATACTACAGACCCAGAAAGAAAAAGAAATATTGGTGAAGGCTATAGACCAGCGAATGACAATGGTCTAGGTGTTATTTGTACATCTACTTCTGAACTTTACAAGCTCCAAAAATACCTAGTCTGTATTAAGTTTTTGACACCTGAATAACACTTAACTAGGTTTTACCTTAGTTGGTCTAATTCTAATTTGTGTTTATTTAAGGGAGTGTTTGTAACTACTCATTAAACAGTCTGTTCATTTGTTTGGTAAGTGGAAGGATTTTATAATGATTCTCAACTGGAGGAATTGGGATGAGTGCAATCCTTTATTGAGGCTTTGTGTGTCCGCTGAAGTGTATACTATAGTCAATTCCCCTGAGAGACTGTCCTGGGACTGCAGAAATTCTAATTTTTCTCACACTGTATACTCTTAGTATAAAGAGAAGGTCCCTTAGTATATGAGAAGGTCCCTTCTCATCTGAGGCACAGACGAGTTCCTTGTATCTCAAAATGTTTTACAACAGCTAGAAGTCTCTTTTATGAAAACTAATTGACTGAGATGTATATGAAGTAAAGTTAAACACTGTCTTTTTTGGCCTTGAACTCCTTGAACTCTGTAATATTGGACAATCTGATGAATTGAATAAGCTTGAAAGTTATCAGACAAGGCTATATCTGTGTCCTGGAGTTCTTCTATTAGTGAAGTGCAGAGATACTGCAGTGTTCAGATGATTTATTTATGAGTTCTTTTAATCTAAATTGCACATGATTTGCACTTCATTTATGCCTGGTGCAGTTGGCATGTATCTGGAAATATTCACACATAAAAATGGGTAATTCCAAAATCAGCTAGGGAGATCAGAAAGCATAAAACATTGGGGCTTTACCAAATATTGAAGTTTTATATTCACATTTACATTTTGCATAAAAAGAAGATTAGCACATGATAGACAGACACAGATATAATGAAAATAAACACTTAAAATTAGGTCTAAAAATATTTATTGTCATAACTGTGTAGAGTCATTGTGAGAGGAGTTAGAAACTTTAATCTACTTTTCAGTAAGGGAAATGGCTCAGAAAAGTAGCTCAGATGTTTGGTGGATTGAGACCCAGACAACTGTTGAATGGTGTGTATCACTGCCATTTAGAATACATGCTGTATATTCTTCATCCTACAAAAATAAAAATGTATTAGTTCAATTATTCCTTTCTTTTTTTTTTTATGTCAAATAGTGCATAGTCAGCTGCTCAGCTTTATGGGGAGCTTTGTGTTTTAATGAAAGTTGCATTTTGCATAAAAGAGATTTATTTGCTTACTATGTGCTAGTTCAAATTCCAGTATGAACTTTAAAGGGCTTTGTTTATTTCATTGCAGTGAAGGACATTCCAGGAATCACTTTTTCACTTGGCACAAATATCATATTGCCTGCCTTATTTCAGCATTTTGAGTCACAGCAAAAGCTAGTGGTGAATATGATCTTATAAAGAGAACATGGAAATAAAAGGCTACAGGAGGGGAAAAATTTTGTCCATGTATGTGTGTCATATTTTTCAGGATATTAACAAAACCTGCAGCATTAGATGAAGAAAATGTACACTGAACTAAGACTGAAACTATGAAATGCTTCTCTGTTTTGCTACTTCTCCAAATCATGCCCTAGCTGTGGCCAAAAATCACTTTACCAGCATTTATATAAATTTAAAGAGTTTATCAGTCCTTTATTCCTTTATCATTACCAAGTATTCAAAATTCTCCTATGAAAATTTTTTATTGAATAAAGACAAGTGTATGGCAGGAAGACCTGGCTTAAGAGTTCCTTCATAATCAGCTTGCTGTAGTGACTATATGCAAACTAACTAAAGCCAAAAAAAAGAATATTCTTTATAAATCACAGTCCAGCCACCTTTCTATTGAACAGCAGTTCTAAAAAATATACATAAATTAATACAAATATTTACTGCTATCATTGAAAAGCAAAAACGGCAGGAATTTTTTCTTTACTAGAACTCGGAAGTTTTAGAGGCTTTTAGTAATAACAATTATCACATTGTGGCACTTTGTGATACCACTGTGCTTGTTACCTTATTAGTTATTTTCCTTAAAAACCGTCCTTCCCTTTTTAATTTAAAAGATTTGCTTTGGTTTTAAAAATACATACTCGTATTTATATTGTATTTGTTCTTTCCTCTATGTTTCATTCACAATTGTTGACGGATAAAGCAAAAATAACCAGCACTAAAACCTTATAATGTTTCTGTTCTTTTTAGAAAGACTTTCACTTTTAATTTTGCTACTTTTTCATAATCCTGAAAGTGTACAAGATTTTGGTACGTTTTTTTGTTTTGATATGTTTCCAAATAGGGAAATAGTTATATGATGTTTCTCCAAATTCTTCTCTCCTGTAGGGAAAGATTTTGCATCAACAGGTTTTATAAATTATAAACTAGGAAATTTACAGAGTTTGTATGACCTAGACATTAAAGAGAGAAGGGGAAGTGTAGTTTCTGCGTTGGCATGGCAAGCAGCAACAGGAAAGAAGCAAGAATAACACACTGGTATTAAAATGTGTTATGCTGCCTAAATCTTTATGTAGAAAACTAGCAGCAGAGACTGAGGGTTTATGAAGTTGAAATAAATGTATTTGAAAACTGGGAAAATATATGATTTAGTTTTGGCAGACGACTGGAAGGTTCCTTCTCTTTGAAACAGAAGGTGCATTCCACTTTAATGAGAAGTGCTTTATATGAGGTATTACTGTATAAAAAATTTGGTTTCTAGGTGATAAACACCCTAGTGAGATTAGCTAGAAGCTGAGCAAATGAGAATTAATATTGGACACTGCTGTTGGTAACAGATTTCTGCTTCTTTTCATGGATGTAATGAATTTACAAGCTTCACATTATGTGACAAACATGCAAACATTCTCCTCCAAGAAACCCTCTAAGTAGTCAGAATAAAATATTTTATAAAGTTATTTTCTGTCTTCAAAACTCTTATGTTTATGAACATTGATAACATGCCAAATTTTCTCACAATACCCAACATTTTAACACAGAAAATCCAAACAAATTCATATTAATTTTTAATAGTAAAAAAAACCCTGTACATGGAGGACTTTTTCAAAAGAAATGCTAGAGGGTCATTTTAATAAGAAGTGCAAAGCAGTAAGCTATCAGTATGGTAATTAAAATCAATGAGTGTCCATAACCATGCTTGAAGATGTGAAGAAGGTTAAAACTAATTAAAAACATCACAAAAGGTCTTTCTTTAATGATTGAAGAGATGCCTTCGTGGATAGCACTTTGCAACCTGATATCAAGGGAAAACAGGTTCAAAGGAATAAAAGTGTGTTATACAAAGTGTAAATTTTTTGCCCAGAGAGAAAGAAAACATCAGACTGTTCAAATATAACTTTATGTAGCTGGCATTCAAATATCATCAGTTCTTTAAACTTCTGAACCTATTTCTGCTGAAATAAATGAGAATGCTTCTATTTGACATAGAAGGCTGGGATCAGAATCTACTTTTCCTATTGCAGAAGGTGATGCAATTATAAAAGCTAATTTAGACATTCCTTTGCCACATTGAAAAAAAATGTGTTTTGGGACCTCAGAACTATTTGAGAGGTCCTTATCTGCAAACTGGACAGGTTTGCCTGAGAGATTAAGGGCTTTTGGCCTTTTATGTTTATGCTCTCTGATTTACAGTAGGAATAATGCTATGTTCTGCATGCTCTGTTCCTCATCACTGTAGAGAATAACTGGACAAGAACACAATTAATAAATAGTCAGAAATAAAAAATTAACATTTTACCCAGGCCTTCTATTACTTGATTTCATGTGGGGATTGTGGTTTCAATTAAAAAAAACAAACCAAGTAAAGTAAAGATAATAATAAGAGGTTACATTTGGTGGATTAAAGTAAATTTTGCTGCTTTTCATTCTGTTTGACCTTACAGTCCTCACAGCTAAAAGAGATTCACCCGTGCATCCAGTTCCAGCTTGTGCATCATCTAAGCTGTTTACTGTATCCGAGGCAATTACAGCTGTGCAAACCCAGTGACGGCATTGGGGGCACAGGTGCAAACAACGGCCTAATTTGGCCTGCAGAACTTGTGTTATTGGTGATAATAGATGAGATGGAAAGGAGCCAACTTGATTCTCAAATCACAGACCGAGTATGTTGGCCTGAAAAGAATATCCAAGTGTTTACTTAAATGGGAGAATATGGGATGAAAAAACTTTCATAGACAATAAATATATTCCCAGGGTATTTTTTCTCTTTACTTCCTTTCACAGAGTCATTTTCTAAAGTAACAATGTACTTGATTAAATCAAGTGAAAATGCTAATGTATTAACCCCATGTAAGGAATATACCAACATAATTTTTCATCATACTATGAAATGAAGTAAGAAAGTGAAAGGCAGAAACCATTTTGCAGAAATGTTACTGGATATGCAAATTTTTGTTATGAAGTACAGAAAATTTAGGCACAGTGTATTTTTATGTAGTGGGTTAATTTCGCCATTTAAAGATAGTGAGTATTGTATATAAAGGCAGAGATAATTTAAAATTTCAGGAAAGGACAGACAAAGAACAACAACCGAAGACATTAGGTGAAAGGAGAAACATTTTGGTGATACGAGTCAGTTTTGTGATTACACTGATTATTTAAATCTGTAAAGATTTGACTGGCTCCATACTTGTGACAACACTGTCTTAATGAAATATCTAGCGTTGGGATTCCAGACATTTGGGGTTTTATTAACCATATCCAGTCTTTTTTTTTTTTTTTCCCTTTATTTCTTTAGAATACAAAGCTCATTATGCTTTGTTTTAGTATAGATACTGGGTAAATTTTTGCATTCCTTTTCTTTTTTACTATTCCTAGTTGCTTATCTTTGAGTTTATTATAACAAATATGCATTAAAAGAAGGTCCAACTGCTCTTATTCTTCCTTTTCAAAGTAACTAATAGTAAATCTTACACTGAACAAATGAGATAGACACTTTTGAAAATGTATTCATTTAAATAATTCTTTCTTGTAGATTTAACAGGTAAGTAGAAAGCATCTTTACATGGAAAAATCTTTGTCTCAAATCCTGATTTTGCTCTGTTAGTGGTGTTGAGCAAATATTTTTTAAGGAAAGTTTCCAAATCATGGTGCTGGCTGAAATAATGTATTGCAAGGCAACAATTATATTTGAATGAAGACAATTCCTCTGAAATTCAGTTAATATGTTGCAAATGGAATTTTCATAGGCTAAATTCATTTGGAATCCAACATTTGTATTATCTGGGTCATTTAGCTGAAATTGCCATAAATTAAAACAATACCATAAACAGTAAATGTTAGAGCTAACCAGTTATTTGCTGCAGCCCCAAATTAAAATACTGCACTTAACTCACCATAGCAGTTTTCACCAAATGTATTTCTGAAAAGAATTACTTGTTTATTTTATCACATGCTTTCTGGCATAATGTAAGTCTTATATAATTTGATTTTTCAGTCAAAAAAGTGTTATTAACAGGTGTGCAATAATTAAGCTAATAAAGCAAGTTCTACAGTCTCAGAGTAATGAAAAATGATGAAGCAGTCCTTCCTTACAGTGCAGTAATATGCCTGGATAATTTCATAAGTTGGTGTTGTGTCTGCTGTGCTCATATGAAATGTATAATTTATGCATATTGGAATACGTAATCATCTATATTCCACTTGCTAATTCAAGGTAATTGATTCTTTTTGAAGGAAGAACTGAGAAATCCTGTTTCTTTTGAATCTTTGTCTGCCAACTGCTTCATAGGACTCTCAAGCTGAAGCAAATACTTAAGGATGGGAGACCACCCTCATTTTGGAGCTCCTGCTTTAATTTATGAAGTTGTTCCCAAGTGGTTAAAGTAATAAAGTAATAAAATGTGTGGAAGTGGCTGGACATTCACTGGGTACATTCTGGATGGTTCAGGTTCTACTGAACCTGAGGTTGCCTTGTGTTGAGGTTACATTGAAACTAAGGTCTAAAAAAGACATTTCTGGGTATATTACCCAGGTGAGATAACCATTTGGATATAAGAAATAGCTGAAATGCTTTAAATTCGTGATCCAGGACTCAGTTTAGTCAGTTAAATTATTCTGATTTAATTCAGTGTCTATTTGGTCCGATTGGTAAATATATACATATTTGAAATCCTTATTCTTCCTGAAAAAAATTATCAACAAGAGAAACATTACAATGGACTAACATAATGGTCAGTTCTGTCCACTGGTGTGTCCCTTTCCTCCTACCCCCTTGTAAGGGAGGAAAAACACTGCTATGAATTTCTAGGCTGCGTGAATATATACAGAGTCTGCAAGAATCACAACATCTCTCTCTCCCTCACCCACCAAATATTCTAGAGGAATACTTTATAAAGAAGGAATTTTTTTTAAGCTTTATACATAATCAAGAGCATTTTACTGATTGCCTTATTGAATTTGATGACATTTCTAATGCACCTGGTTCTAAACTAGCTGGTTTATTAGTGTCTGATGCAGTTGGCATGTGTCTGGAAATATTCACAAAGTTCTAAACTACCTATTAAGGTGTATTGACTTTCTCATCCTCTTCTTGTGACCGGTATATTTTATTTCTTCATGATGCTAAATACAAAGTTAATTCTAAAATTATATTTTTAACATGTTTGCAGCTTGTTCTATTGGAAAAAGTAAAAAAGTCTTCTATTTGGCAGCTTATTTTTAAATATCAAGGTTTTCACAAGCCAAGATTTTCTGCTGTTCCTGCAGATGGGAACTACTATGGCAGAACTTTAAAAAGGATTTTTCTGTACACCCCCAGAAAATGTTTTCTGGAAAGATAAATATAATCATGAATAAAATTAAGCCTAGGACAAATATAACAAATTTGAGATGCAACTTTGCTTCACTCAAGACTCTAAAAAAGTTAAGTAAGTTTCTATACATATATAATGAGAAATAATGGAGAGAAATTTCACCTCCTGTTTCAAAGAGGAGTAAAGAACATTAATACAAAACTATATGGCTGTTGACACTGCTTTTCTTCAGCTGCAAATCTTCAAAAAGGGCATATGAGATATATAACTCAGGACAATACACCCATTTGTTTCATTAAAAGCAATCAGGAAATGTGTTTGTCGAAACAGACTGTGGAAGTTGTCCAACATGACTAAATCACTAGTGATGACTCCACTTTTAGCAATATGCGGCATTTCTGAAACAAAATATACCATTGAATTTCCAAGCAGTAAAAGGTTGTGCTCTATTTTTATCCTGTAACCTTTTCTACTGTAATTTTTCTACTTCAAAAAATGTACTGTTGCCTTAATTCTAAGCAGTTTAGCTTAATTGGGAAGTGATGTGGTTGAATTGCACTGTAGTTAGAGGACGATATTAATCCTCCTCAGCCCACCACTTTAAACAATGAACAAGAGGAGAAAAAACAGCAAGAACTATTTGTGAAAAGGATTTTTCCCTGTGTTTATTGGAAGAATATGGACATTGTGAAAAGGAACAAAAAAAAGTAAAATAAAAGAAAGGTTCTATAAACCTACCTTATGGACAAGCAAAGCTAACTTCATGTGGTTATGTATTATGTAAGGGAAAGACATAAAAGAGCTGTCAAAAAAATTAGATGTAGATGAGTAACAGGAAAAATTACATAAAGTTAAATAAAATTTTATTAATTTTAAGCAAAGAAAATGAAAAATTAGCTTCAAAGCTACTACTCTGATGGGTTGTGGGTAACCAGTACCTGAGCTACCCTGTACAGTTACAGAAATTTTATAATTTCAGTTGCATTAAATACAAAGAAATTTTTTTTTGTTAATATTTTTGCTTTAAAATTCAAAGAATGGAATTCTTTCTTTAATCTACAAAGGATGTGAAAATTATTTTTATTTACCATCATACTGATGGAGAAAACATTTGGTGTTCTGGTGAGGAGGTCAACAGGAGAACTGGAGAAGCATGCAAACCGACATCTTTGGAACTAGCTAACAATGGAATATCCACTACTTCACCCCGACCCCTTTGCAGCAAACAGAACCTCCAGCTCAAACAGCAATGCTTGTAATCAATCACAACGGCCTCTATAGAAGCTGTATCACTGAAGAATGTCTAGGAACATGATAAGACTGTGACTCACTGACGTCTCTAGTGTATCTTTGACTGAATTTTATTTCCTCCTTTTTATTTCTTTTACACCATTTCCTTTACTAGACTGATAGTTTCACATGGGGTTATTCATGTTAACACTGCCATTCTGACAGCAGGGTCAATTTCATTTGAGGTTATAGGATTACTGAACTAACATGTTAATTTCATTTTTGTGCTCTATCTTAATTAGCATAAAAAGTTTCCTAATTAACAAAAAGCTCAATAAAATTATTTCATACCTGCTCGCTGAAAAAATAAACTAGATCTCAGTTCCTTGGGTCTACACACTTTGTAGTTTAAGCTTTCCTATTACCTTGTAATTCTATTAAACCGTTTACTGACAGCATTTTAAAGCTTAAATAAGAATTTTCTTGCCTTCTCTTGTCTTTCTCTGTTTTCATGAAGGAAAAATGATTGCCGTATGAAAGGAACAATCTGACAGACAAGTTACAAAACTGAGATGTTTTTCATCTTGCAAATGCAAAAGAGTTACATTTGGTTCTCAGCTTCTCTAAGAACTGGAGTGAAGCTCCCGAGTTTGACAAGTTCTGAGAACTAGGAGTTTTACTACTATTAGATATCTAGTGATACATCAGGGACTGGGTCAAAAGTGTCTCGCTGGCTCTCTTTTTGAAGATTAATTTGGAAGAAATAAATCAATATTTATTTTATATGTTTTTAATGTATTTCTAATACATAAATAAGTAAACAAGCAATTTTTTGTAGGTTTATGTGGTAAATAAATAAATACCTAAAACCACTAACAGAGATACTGGAGGTTATCTGTCTTCTGTGAGATGCTCTGCTTCACAGGGAAGATCCAGATACACATATTGCTCACATTTTTATTAAGTATAACTCCATAGAGTGAAAAATACCTGAAATTTACCTCTCTCATTGAGGACCTGTTACTTTGTGAACAAATGGTCTTTAGAAAACTGATTGCATTGAGCAATTCCACTGAATGCAGGACAAGGAATTCCCACTAATGTCTGAAATAATAATATGCACAAGAAAGCCTTATTTTTATCCATTCTATGGTTCTATTTATATAGGTTTTTCCAACAATTAGCATATACGTTTTAAAAGAAAACTTAAATGCAAACAAAAATATTTTCTTAGCATAATGGCTTTTGGCTTTAGGATTTATGATTTGTAATCACCTTATGAGTTATAGTCCATTAAGACCTACACTAAAATCCTCTGAGTGTAGTCTAAGACTTTATAATAGAAGGTTTATGGCATATTCTTACTTGTACTTTTTGTACAATAACGTAGCACATATTATCATAACAAGCAAAATAACTAATATCTTCAATCAAAAAGAAGCTTTTGGAGCTTTTTTCCCCACTTTGATATACGGAAATAGTCTGTATTACCCTGCTCCTTCTAATGATTATAGAGTGGACCGTAGAGAGAAATCTGTCCATTCACTGACAGCTGAAGTGGAAACCTTTGAGTCTTATACCAGAAAGGAATACAAATGCTGAATCAAATTAACAGTTCTATGTGCTCAATGTCTGTGTCTAATCTTTTATGACAGCTGGTACCTGACAGTGAGTTATTTTACCTAGTCTCTGCTTCACTAGCTGTTCAATAAGCCTTTTCATGGAACTGAGATTTGCTGAGTAATACAGTTCTCCTATCTTGGCTTCTTATTCTACTGTAGAATTGAGTTGAAGCTATTTCCATTTCTATCAGCACCATACAGATTTGAAAAGAAACAATTGTGTTGTGGCTGAAATACTGGTAGAAGGTCACCTAGGGTAAAAATAAGTTTAGGCAGTCAAACCTCCTACAGTGCAATTACACTCATCACAAGCAAGGGGAAATGTGAGGGGGGGAAAGAAAAAAAACAAAACGAAAGAGAAACCAGCTTCATTTCTCTAAGTCACTGTGATGGGAATTGCAAAAGAGTAAGTACTGTAGATACAAGTACAAAAACAGACTATCTCAAGGGGTTAGAGAAGAAAGACCTAAATATAAAGTGCCTGGATATGTGATCTGTTTTCCAAAAGGTTCAGCTCCTTCTGAGGTTAGTAAAAGCTATGAAGTTCTTAACATTTTTTTAAAATCAGCCTAGTGTTTTTTATGTTAATTATGACTACCAAAGCATATTGTCTATTACATTTATACCCTGTAGTGTAGTCAGATGAGAAAATATATGAAGGCTTTCCCTAGTTTCACATGTCAGTAGTGGTAGCAACAGGAGCACAATTTACAGCAAGGTCAAACATATAGCATTGCACATTAGTAGATTTTCAAGTATTTCACAAAGGGACAGAATCTCTGAATATCTAGATACTGTGGAAACTACAGCTTGGTTGTGTTCTGTTGAAACAGTTGTCTGCATCTGTAGTGTGCATTGCTCTTGATTTTTAAAACTGTTAAGCTTCTCCCTTCTTCTGGCTTTGCTTCTCCCTGCTGCCTTTGCTAGAGGACAATGTATTGGTAAATTTTGTTGAAAAGGACAGAAGCATCTTCCCTTAATCACTCAAGAGAATAATAAGAAGGGAATTTTTTTCATGAAAAAATGAGTGGGCTCCCTTACATTTTATCCCTGGAAGCTCCCTGCTTCCAGCTTCCTAGGGATAAAATCTGTGGGTTTGTATAAACGCATGTAGGATATAAAAAAATACACCAAAATGTCAAAATACTCATTGGCAGTACATACTAAAAATGTAAACTCAAAATTAAAAACAATAGCAATTAGTACTAAAGTAGGCAAAATGTAAGAGAGTGTTGGGAAAGCCACTTCTAAAATCAGTGATATAAAGAAAAGTATGGTAGCAGCCATGCATGTGTGGCAAGAAATGCAAACAAGTCTAACCTCTTTACAGCAGAAAGTCATTGATATGAAAGCTAAATCCCAGAGATCTTTTATTATTGTAGGAATATATTAAGGGAAGGAAGGCCTCTGTAAGTTTATGTGATAAATAAATAAAAATGTGGTGAGAAGAAACAAACAAGACAACTGACTGGAAATAGAAAGAATTGACACAATTGACCAAACAGCTCCTCCAATTCCAACGTGACTACACTTGAAATATAATGTCCCACTAGAATGCACTTATTTGGCTTTTAGGTCTAATCTGCTAAAGCTATTCTGCACCTGGCTGCTTAGGCTCTGCCAATACTAAAAACAGTACCACAGGGCACTGGTACATGATCCTCAATGTTGTTCAAATCTTAGAGTGTACTTTTCACCTATGCTAACTGCTGCTGTCTCAAATGATTAGAGCCAGTGCCTTGACAGTTAGGCATTTCCAGGGACTAGTTCTAATGAACTGTTTGCATGCATATACCCTGATTTTGAAACTAAGAAAGTATCCTATCATAGAATGCTGACATAATTTAATAATAGAATTAGTGTTGGAAGGTGTAATTTCAGGCCTGCCTTCAATGTTGTAGATGCATTCAATCACATTACTAGGCATTGTTGTGATAGCCATTAGGAAAATAAAAGAGTTTCTTAACCATTCAAGATCTTCTTCCCATGGAGATTATACCCAGTATAATAGAAAAATCACATATATCTGATCCATGACACATTTGTGCATACCAGAAAAAAAGTTAAGTTACATACAGGTCCTCACAGGTAGAGATTTCCACAGATTAAGTGGGTTTGTAGCCTTGTAAGTTGCAAATGGAAGTCACTAAGCAGGAAGATACTGGAAACCATCCACGTGTACCTGACATCCAGTTTGTAGTAAGGTAGTTTCAGCTGGAGGAAACTAACTTTCTGAGACATCCTCTGAGGATATTATGTACATGTGTAACTGCCACTGGCAAACCAGCCTCAGGGACCTAACAGCAAGACTGTTCTACAATTCAGTTGTTAAAATGTTACTGTAAAAGTGTTTAAAATAACTGTTAGAGAAATGTTGACATTTTCAATGAACATTCTCATTGTTTCTCTCTCTGAAGGCAATTCCTTCACTAATTGCTGCTTTTACATTACTAAGAGGGTGTAGCTATTACTTTCACAAGTAACATTTGCAGATTTCGAGGTTTTATAACTTCTACTTTGAGTTCTTGAAATAACTTTAAGGTTTTGTGCATAATTGCAAACCTAAAAAAAAGGCACTTGGCAGCAACAGAAATAAGTAAAGAAATGACATAATTTTAATTTTACTGTAGTATGTAAATCAGAATCAAAGCAAACGTTTGTGGTATGTTTAAAAATATGGATGGTTACCCTTGCTAAAACTCTACGAACTGTCTCACTCTGAAACCACTGGCAGTCTGTTACCTTTGATAAGAACTTATTAAAGTTTACCTGCATTGCTATTCTGCATCAGGAGGAGCTCATTTGCTATAATCCCAGTAAGAAAAGCACTCAGACTCTGTGAAGCACCATTTAAAATGCCATGTATCAGGTAACACTATAAAGAAAGAGAGGATAATGTAGATAATCTTATGATACTTCAGATGCTGGAACCCCTGAGCTGTGCTGCATCAAATGGGTTTATGACCAGGGCACAGCATGCCAAGCAGATCCTGTCCACGTAAAGCTTTGCCCATTTTGGTAATTTAAGTTATTATACAATCTTCTTAAAAAAACCATTCTGTACATTATTTATTCTATAAAACCAAAAGGATATTCATATGTAAGAAAAGATCAGGTTCAAAACCATCTTAGGAAACTGAAGGGGTACAAGTGCATGAGACCTGAGGAGATTCATGGACGGATTCTGAAGGATCTGGTGGATGATGTGGTTAAAGTGCTATCCATCATATTTAAAAAATCATGGTAGTCCAGTGAAGTTGTCACTGACTGGTGAAGGGTCAATATAACCCTCACCTTTACAAAGTAAAAAAAGAACACAAGGGGAACTCCAGGACTGTCAGTTTCACCTTCTGACTGACTAGATCATGTAGCAGATCCTCCTGAAAACTGTGCTAACAACAACATGGCTTCACTAAGGGCAAGCTGTGCCTGACAAATGACAAATCTGGTGGCCTTCTACAATGGGATTACAGCAATGGTGGATAAGGGAAAAACAGTTGAGGTCATCTACTTAAATTTTTACAAAAAATTTGACACTTTCCCACAAGACATCTTTGTCTCTAAACTGTGAAGACGTGGATTTGACAGATGGATCAGCCAGTAAATGGGTAAAGAACTGGTTGGATGGTTGCACTCAAAGAATTGTGGTCAACAGTTTGGTGATGAGTGGTGTTCGGCAGAGGTTGGTATTAGGACTGGTGATGTTTAACATCTGTCTTGGGGTTATGATAACACTGTATTCCTCTATCATTTACTTATTGCCAAGAAACAGGTCCCGCAGCTTTAAGCTGGGTCCAGAAGAGGGGGAGAGAAGTGGAGCGAATTCTTCAGCACAGTTTGTGTTCAAGAACTCACATACTCCCCTGCGTTCTCACTGCTGCGGAGCCTAGGGAGCACCCTCCAGCTTTTAGCTAGGCTGTTAGCTGAGGCAAGAAATTTTTTCTGGGACTGTGGCTTCTTCTTCCTCTTCTTCTTCTGGAACTGTTTGGCTTTGCTCCAGTCTGAAACACCAGAACATTACCAGGAGCCCCACGCTGTGGCCTGGAGGGAAGGCCCTGGGATGCCGCACCCTGGCTCCGGAGGACCTCAGGAGAAGCCGAGCAGGACTATAAAAAAATCCAGCATCTTTCTCCACAACGAGAAGGATTATTATCTAACATTATTTGTTTTTTCTATCTTTGTGCCTGCATGCACCCTGCTTGTTAAATAAATAGGTTTTTTTCACTTTCTTCCAAGAAATTTCTTTCAAACATGTGGGGGAGGGGCTGCCGAAACCTGCCTTGCGTTAGAGGATATATTCATCTCAGGACATTTCCTCCTAATTTGTCTCAAACTGAGACAACATCTTTGTCAGCCACATGGACAGTGGCATTGAATGTACCCTCAGCACACTGGAGGGAAGGGACACCATCCAGAGGGACCTTGTCATCCAGTGGGCCTGTGTGAACCCCATGAAGTTCAACAAGGACAAGTTTAAGACTGCAGGACGAGGACTGGCTTCAAACTGAAAACAGGTAGTTTTAGATGAGATATTAGGAAGAATTCTTTAGTGGGGTGAAGCACTGGAACAGACTGCCCAGAGACATTGTGGATGCCCCTCCCCTGTAATTGTGTAAGGTCAGGTTGGATGGGGCTTTGAGCAACTTGCTCTAGTGGAAGGTGTCCCTACTCATGCCAGGGCGTTTGGAACTCCGTGATCTTTAAAGTCTCTTCCATCCTAATGATTCTATATGATTCTATATGTGAACTTGTTTTAGATAAATGCAGGGACATGCAGAAAGAACAACTGACTTTATTTGGTATCTACCAAGAGCTACCTTCCCTAACCCTATGTTACTGTCAATATCTGAACTTATCCTGGAGCCAAGTGATTTTTGCAACACAACACAGTCCTGAAAGCCAGACTGCATGTGCACTCTGGCACAGACAGAACTGGCCCTACTCTGATCACTGAGTCCTCAAAAGTCTTTTAGTCTTATGATCAAGAACAGTAATACTGTATCAAAAAATTTCCAGTAAAGCATATTGCAAAAATTCCATAAAAAATATATTATTTCTTAGGATGAAATAGAAGACGGATTTTTTCTTTTATTGGTTGACTTTCCATTTTATGCTAAGCAAGAAACAATTTTTCCAGTTACACTTTAGCAGTAGAAACACTCCTCTAAAAATAAACACAAGTAAAAAATGCCTCAGTATCAGAAGTGGATTTATAGAGTGGAAAACTACAAAGATAAATATCAGTGGAACTGATACATTTCTTGACTTTTTTTAAAAAAAATGAAAAATTGTTAGTCTAACTAAAACTGCTACTCAAGAGATCAGAGATTTCTGTGTTGGTCTGCTTTCCAAAGATGAATGAAGCTCATCTGGACATTTACTTGAAATATACTGGGCATTTCAGATTACAATGTCAAGTCGTATTTCTAGCAGCGCTTTGTACAGGTCATTACTTCTTTTCTGTCTTCTCTCATTTTAGTTTCTTCTTTTCAAACTGAGTTTTTGAACCACTAGATGTAATTATGAGTCTCACTGTGACAAATCTGTGTCTGTTTCTGATTAGAAGAACATTACTGATAAAATGAGGTTAAAATCAGAATAATAATATCTGAGGCTGTAAATATTTCATATCATATGAGATGCATTCTTCATTCCAGCTTGACTTTTGTCTTGATGTTAAACTGTGTCAAACCCCTCTGCAATTTTTAATGAAGTACTTCTATTGTTAAGTTTCTCTCGGAAGAAAATAGCAGTATATTTGAATGTTTGAAGGTTTAAAGCAACCCATGAGCTATAAGAACTTTACCTTGCTTACTCCGTGATAGCATAGTTACTGAGTGAATGAATTCACAATGTAATCTTATCACACCTCTAATTTCATAAATTACTGAATTACTAAATTTTCCTTATTGAGTTGTTTAACCACTTCCAGGCAAATTAAACTGATACATGTTTTTTTTATTCAGCTTTTATAGTCTTTTGTCTGCAACTAAAGATTATTTCACTGTATTTGATTTTATTCTATTATTTACATAATTATTATATTGTTATGTGAATATGTGTTGTATATGTAGGTGACAATTGATATTTGAAATAAATCTATTTTTTTCATATATCGTTTAAAGCACATTTGTGAGTATCCATTTTGCATATAAACTCAAGACTTTTACACTTAGGACCTCTACATTTGGGGTTCTCTCACTGAGTGCTTGAAATTCATAAGATGCTTTGTTACATTTTGTATCTCTGGAAATCTGAGCCACAGGTGACAAAGTTTCATCTGCATTTGATTTGACCTCCCTTGGATATATTGATCAAAGAAAGTTTTTTAAACACAGTCACTGATAAAGTTTAACCATTAATGCTAACTTGCATTGGTTCAAAGTTAATGATCAAAAATAACAGAAAAAAGAGAAATATTTTATAGGAATAGAACTGTAAAAAAAAGTAATTCAGTGTATGAATAGCAGATAGCAATGGTCCAATCTGAAGGCTGAAACAATTTGATTTCTTTTGGTCTTAGAATAATTAAAAAAAAAACGGGGGCATTAATAGATGAGAGAGAAGAGTTGGCATTCTTGTTTTGTGCTGTTTGTTTCTGAGAATCTTCAGTTGCTTAGACTCAGAATCACTGATTTCAAACACCCAAAGGAACTGAGACATAATTAACTCAGTAGAATAAACACTTCAGATAAAGTCATCTACCTTCAGAAAAGTCTGAAATTTTGGTACCTAGTATCTCTTAGATTTCTCCTAAGATGTTTAAACAAAAAATTCCATGAGTTTATGGGTCAGACACTAAACAAGACTAGCTTTTAGCCTCAAAGTTTTCTGCTAAAATATAAGCAAACAAACTCCACATATAAATGAAATTTTGACAAAATACATGCTAACCCTTATCTTCATCTACAAATCCATCCCAGTCTTACCTGCAATAAAACTATTGCTGCAGCTCAGTTGATAATCTGATTAAAAATCCAATACTAGAGCCGGGTGATTATTTCAGTCAATTTACTTTTAAAGAGTATGGTTCTATATCTTTACTTTCTTAATAATTTTAATCTGAATATATTAGAATGGAATTTCTATTCTTCAACTCAAATTTCTGGTTTATGGCCTTTTAATCTTGAACACTGAAACATAAGTATCTATAAAATGCCAATAAATTCATAAAAGGAACTTCAATATCTTTGCAGCATTTGAAATTATAAAAAAGAGCTTCAATATGAGGAGGTAAAATCATAGAAATGTACAAAACTATGAAAATCTTTCAAATATTTTCATTTTTAAAAAATTGTAATCATTGAAGCATTTAGATAATCTGAAAGATAAATTTAAATAATTTTAATTTCTTTTTTTTCAGGGTTTGTGGTAAGCATGCCACCACTAATAACATCTATATTACTATACAAATATCTTTCCTTGTCTCTATGAAATAAGTCCTTCTGGGAATAATGAAACTAAAATAATTCTAAAATTAGGAAATTTATAATTAAAGATCTTTTTTAAAAAAACAGAACTGTTATATTACCATAGTTGATATTAAAATATTAGTATTAAAGTGATTTGTGGAACTATCCTCACACTTCTAGCTTGCACTTTGCTTTTCTTACTTTGAGTCAGTGAGACTGTATTATCTGCAGTGGATCGTGGAAAACTTACCTTTACTTCAAATTAAAGGGCATATTTCATTTTGAGCATGGTTACATTACATTTTACTTGCATGTTTTCAAGAACATTATCTAAATATTGTCTTGAACTTCTGTGAGCACTTGAAACTGAATTCAGATTATATATCAGATAACAGCAATACAACCTGCAGTGATTTTGAAAGACAAATTCACTCGGGTGTGTTATTGTGACCATTCATATATAAAGATTCAGGTCCATGAAAATTACTTCTGTCCTACTGATGAATTTAGTATCTTGTCTATGGAAATAATGAGAACCAGTAAGTAGTTCAGTGAGTGTTAGATTCTATCCAAACATGAGCAAACATATCCAGGAAGAGAAAATATTATTATACTGTCCAAGACAGAAACTTTAATGACAAAAATAAATATTTGATAGAAAATTCAGCTTTTGCCTCCCTAATGTTAGAAATAATGTATCAGTAGATTATACAGATATTTCCAAAACCTTTAGATTCTTTGAATGAAATTACATAAATTGTAAGAAGGATTATACCACTAGGTAGCCCACACTTAATCAGATAATTTATTGAGTAAACAATAATTAGCACAAAAATCATTAGAAAGGTTTTAGGATATTAATTTCATTCTCCTTAATCCAAGGTAGATAAAAGAAAGAAGCATATGTGGATTTAAGCAAAATTAGATACCAAAACCCTTAAGTCAGATCGCATTTGGACTGCCAGGAACCTTGTAAACTTCAGCAGAGTCAAAAGCAAAGTCCTGTCTCAGGGCAAAAAGTCTTCTTTGCAGCAAAACAGGCAGGAGATTGCTTGGTTAGGGAACAGCCCTGAAGAAAAGGCTCTGTGAGCCCCGTGGCTGAATGTGAGCCAGCAGTGTGCTCTGGCAGCAGCAAAGGTCAAGAGCCTCCCAGGCTGTAGGAACTGAAACACAGCCAGAAGGTCAAGGCAAGTGACCATCCACCTTTCTACTCAGCATCTGTCAGATCCATTCTAAATGCTGTACTGTCTTTTGGGCTGCCCAATAGAAGATGGGCATCTTCAAACTGAAGTGGGTTCAGCAGAAGCCACCAAAATGACCAGACCTGGAGCATTTGCTGTGTCAGCAGAGAGTTGGGGCCCATTCAGCCTGCAGACAAAAATACCAGCAAGGGACCCTGCAGCATCCACTTTTCATGAGGATGTTCTAAGAAAATAGTCAAGCTTTCCACAGCAGAGCTTAGAGAGAGGATGAGTGATGACAGGCATAAAGAAGAGAGCTAAATACAAAAATAATCTTTTAGCTATGGGGACAGTCAAGCACCAGAAACCAGAGAAGGTTTGCATTATCCATCCTGGGAAGCTTTCAGTGCCTAACTGGATAAAGCCCTGAGTGACCTGGTCTGATTTCATAACTGATTCTGCTTTGGAGCAGAAAGTTGCACTAAAGATGTCCCTTCCAAACTTGAATAACACTACTTCAAAATTTCAAGCCCAAGGCCTAAGCTAATTTATGCTGACCAGAAAATTACTCTATATAAAGAAAACTACTTATTTTGTTTAATTTCTTCTTCAATAACTAAAGAAATATATCACTTGCACAAAACAATTTTTATAGCTATGTTCAATGTATGGGTTAGTGAATCTGTTTACTTTGAATAGATGTTGAAAAATCAGATATTTCTTAAAAATATTTGAATATCTTCCCCTTTTTGTCTTGGCAGGAAGAGAGCTCCCCGCTGTTTCTTTGGCAACACTTGACAGTAGAGTAGGGTATGATTTAAACTTTCTGTTTCATCTAAAAAAAAACCCCAAACGTTAAATTTCAAATATAACTTTATAGAGGTCCAGTTTCTGCTTTCATAAGTGACATGAATATTTTCAGTAAGAATAGTTTTTAATGTTTAATGGTTTAAAAGTTTTCATTAAGAATAGTTTTTACTATTAATAGTATAGTTTTGTCAAAAAGTGAACAGTATATATTACAGTGGATATTAATAAAAATGAAATTCAAATGTCATATAAGAATGAGGTACAAACCTTTGCTTCAGGGGTATTCCATTTGATGCTTTTATTCGATACTGAAAGACATGACAGAAGTTCTCCTTCTAGGAGGCAAGGAAGTAACTTAAATTGTGAATGTTAACATGTGGAAAGTAATTATGCATGCGTGTGGGTGAGTGAACGTCCAGAACAGAAACTCTGAATTGTAAAGCAGAAACCTCAGACTATCTATCTGAATAGAGTAGAGGCTGGCTGTGATATTCAAACACTTGGATTAAACAATAATGGTATGTCCTGAACCACCAGTTAGGGAGGTCATCACATTTAATGCTTCTGTGCACTGACTATTTAAAATAGAAAAACCTAGTGTTTGAGCCCAAAATAAGAAGTAAACTCAGAGGAAAGATCCCAGAAATCAGAGATCTGTATGGACATGAAAGTCAGGGTGTTCTCAAGGGCCTTGGCCAGTGTGACCAGTAGCACTGTACACATCTGTACTGAGCAGCCTTCCTGCAGGGAGGGGAAGCTGAGACCTGATAAACACAGTGCTGTGGTCTACTGAAAGAGTGTGCAGTGCAACTAACTGGGGTGAAAGCTCTAATCTTATTGGCTCTCAAATACACCCCATTATACAAATCTACTATGGGCTGTCAACGATTCTGTCTTGCCTGTGACATCTTTATCATGTTTTTTGATTTGGAAGTAATTATGAGATGAATATTTATCAAATTAAAATTATGGAAATATTGTTCAAGACTGCTCATAATTTTGAATGAAAGTTATAAAGTGTATGAATTCATTATGCTAAAATACAACATTTTAAAAAACAAAAGTTTTCATTTCTGTTTACTCTCTGTAGTTAAAATCGAGGAGAAGAATATTTTTTCTAAGTTATTTGGAAGACATATACCTTAATTAGAAACACAAAGCTGAATCAAGACCTATCTTCATTTGAAGAAGTGATTTTGTATTTTATTTATTTTAGAAGACTGCATCAAAACCATTTCCTTTAGAGGACTGTTTCAAGAAAATACCATGGTCATTGCTGAATATTCACCAACATGAGCACTCTGTTCTCACATAAACACATCAACCTTGGTAGTCAAGAGTGTGTATGAAGGAAAGCTTTCTGTAGTCATTAAAGGACTGGAATGGTGTAAAAACCAAAAAGCCAACTCTATAGAACATCCTAAGGCCATAATGTCATAGTTACAGGTAGAGGTAGATAGGTAGAGGTATACATAGGTAGTTATTTTGCTTTCTGGAATGCAACTGTGTTTTTCACATCCAAGGATATATGTGTTGGTACAGAACTTCATAAGCATCCTGATCATTACAATTAATCTTTAAACAAACCTTTGGGATTCAAGGTAGAACATTTACTTTGTGAATTCCCCATGTTAGGCTGAAGTGTTTAAATGTTTGATGCAGGGGAAGGAAAAAAATGCCTGAATAAAAGCCTACTAAAGTTATCACTTTAATGTGATACACTTTTAGGTAATGTGGCAAGTAGCACTCAGCAGTAGTAAAAAGTCCCCTTGGAATGTAAAAGAGCAGTGCAGTGGCAAGGACAAAGGCTGCTCTTTTTCATGAACCCTGTCTGCCTGGTCTTTAGGGAAGATTCATCTTCCTTTAGGATTTTGAGGTCTTCTACTGATTCAGGAGAAGCAGTCAGATCTCATTCCCATCTTTGGTCCCCTCACCTATATTTGAAGACCTTTCCACTAAAATAACCATTTAACTCAAGCCCTCTGTCTAAACAGTCACCAAAGCAAACAGCACACTTCAGGAGCAGTATCAATAGTTCCTCTGGAGCTGAATTGTATGCAGAACATGTCTTTGGCATTATAACTCACAACTGATTTGTTTCTTTCTGTGATTTCGGTGTACCCTATTCCATGAACACGTAAACTGGATTATGGTCTCAGTAGAATATAAACATAATGATACCTAATTTTTTAAATCCTAAATCACTTAGGAATAAAATAAGCATCAGCATATAGAGGTGTGCTGAAATGGCCACATCTGTAGGATATCATTATAAAAAAGATATAGCAACCCCATACCCTGAAGCCTTTAGACCTTTGGAAGGCATCTGCTCTTCAGTGTTTTGTTGTTGCTTTCTTTTGTTCATTTTTCCTTTGTTTTCTGAACTATTTTCTGAACTCTTTTTTTGCACTGTGCACATAAGTGTAAGCTGAATGGCACTTTGCATGTTTCTGTGGGATAAGGACTTCGCTCTTTAGAAAATAAGGAATACAATACGCAAATTTTTTCCCGTGAAACAGGTCTCTGGATTGTACTGCTAGGCTTATAAACCAGCAGCTGTGTGCTGTGTTGCTCAGCTCTTTGACTTCCTTTACAATACATGGTGAAAAATATCCAATCATTGTCTTCTTTATCCAATAAAAGTTCAAGCTCTCATTTTCCCTAATGGAGGACGAACAGGAAGACAATATTTTCCCTTTCTGTAAAATCTGTTCACTGTACAAAAATTAGAAAAAAAATCAATACTTTATTAGACCTAAGATAATGTGATTTAGTAGCTGAAGTGATTCAAGCATGCACCAGGAAGAAGAGATATTAGGTTTTGATGACTGTATTCAGGCTTTTGATATTAAATAGTCATTGAATAAGATAAATATGCAATTTTTGATGCCAAAGAAAAGAATCTGGGGTTCTCATTAAAACGAAAAAACTATTAAGTTCTAATCATGTTCAATTTTTCTTGTTCTGTGGATTGGAAAATTTGGAATTATCTTCAGTAAGCCTATAATCTGATGGATAGGGCATGACTTTGCTTTATTGGAGGTGGGAGGGAAGGGAAGGGAAAGGAAGGGAAAGGAAGATATGCAACTCCATTCCCCCAGGCAAAAAAGACAGATGATTGTGGATAAAAATTCTTCCAAATAGTTTTCTCCTGCAGTCATATTTCAAAGTCACCAATAGTATCATTGCATTGTTCAAGCAATTTTTTTTCTCTTGGAGTGTAAGGATATGAGAGTTCAATGAGATTGATATCTTAGCAAGTCCAGCAATTTTATTTTTTTTTTGTCATCATTCAATATGAGGAATGAATTGAAGATTGCAGATAAACTAAGAATAACTATCTCGTGAACTTTAAGACAGTATTATAACAAAACTGAAATCCCCTGTAGTTTCTGTAGAGGCATGCTTCTGAAGCTGCTCAGGATTGGCACTGGGTTCAAAACTGCAGTTCTGGACAAAATTGTCCGTACTCTACCTAGGTTATTCTTTAGGTGTTTAAATAGTTCATCTGGATCTGACACTAAGTGGTTTGCCCAAGGCTAACAGCAAGTTCGTGGCAGAGTTTGGATTACAGTTTAGAAATTGCTGATCACCTGCCTCATGATCAATCCATCAAATGAGGCTGAATAGGAAAACGCATCTCCAGCTGTTACAGAACACATGCTGTTGTAAGAATTAAAAGGAACCAGCTGTCTATAGCCCCTGAGAAATTTGAATAGACCCACATTTTTCCACACAATCATGCTGTAATTACATGTCACCCCAGGTGTTCTCAATATGATTACTCCCTACAAAACTATAAGCGAGACACAAGACAGCCCATACAGCTGCAGAAAAAATAATGAAGCAGCGGGGTGTCTCTTTTTCTGCGTGTGCTGCTTTGGTGCTGTTTATATAGCCAATCTGTTCCCTGGGACTGCTGAGAGAGCCCTTATGGTCCCAGGCATCCAGGGACCATAGATGCTGACCTATATAACTGGAACATGAAATCAAGCTGCTTTTTTTGACAAAGATATCGATCATATATTTACTTTGAAAGCTACTCTGAAAGGTACAAATCTTTTAAGGGAAGAACATGCCAAAATTAGAGAACGGGAAGACAGAAGCAATAAGATTTTTATTATTTCTAGTAATTTCAAAGACATCACCTTTTATATATACAAAAAGAAATGTGTATTTTAATAATGTTATAACCTGTTACATGCCTCTACATTCAAACTGGTTCTTAGGAGTTTTGAACTGTTATATTCTTCTTCCCAAAAGGTATCCTGAGGCCTAAAAGGCTAGATATTTTGAAGTTTCCCTTTATTTTCTAAGCTAGGTTGTGTGGCTTCTTGAGTTTTTCTGTTTGTTTATTTGGTTGGTTTTCTTGTGAGAACTCTAAGCAGAAGTCAAGTACTTCAGTTGAAAATTTGGGAACTAGGGAAAAAATTAGTTAACCCACATATTTCTAAGGGAAGACTTGTTTTTCAAATAATGGTGAATTCCACCAGGCAAGAAATAGCCAAGGCACAAACATTGAGATAGAGGTCATTATATACAGTTTGTCTTAGCACATAATTTCTGCTGGTAAATTCAAATAGAGACACTGAAGAACTACTGATTCTTAGCTGGGAATTATGGTATCTGTAGTCTGCTTATGAAGTTAAACCATGATGATGGAATACTCAGTTGGCAGTGTGCTAAAACTGATCAGGAACTGTACATCAGGAAAGGTTATCATAAGAGGTAACAATGCAATGCACAGTGCTTTTTGGTAGAGAAAAAAAGCATGATTCATTCCCTTTCTAAAACTTTATTAAGGACATGGTTACAGACATTGCCATAAAATGCAGCATAGGCAGTTTATGTGAAATGAAGGCAACAAAGTCAGCATTTAATGCTTTTCTGCAACTTTTTAAAATAGTCAGCCAGTTTACGGAAGGAACCTTCTCTGTAAACTGAAGAGATGCCTTTATAGCTTTCAGGCTAAATGTGAGAAGTTCCATGGAGTCTGTGGTGGGCTGACCCTGTCTGGGACCCAGGTAACCACCAACCTGCTCTATCTTTTCCCTCCTCACCTTGGACAGGGGAGAGAAAATATAGCTAAAGGCTCGTGGGTTGAGATAAAGACAGGGAAAAATCACTCAGTGATTACAATCACAAGCAAAACAGACTTGTGGAAAAAAATAGTTTCATTTATTACCAATCAAATTAGAGTCCGATAAAGAGAAATGAAGCAACTCATAAAAGCACCTTCCCCCACCCCTCCCTGCTTCCTGTGCTAAACTTAAGTCCCTTTTTTCTCTATGTTCTCCCCTCCAGCCTCTCATGGGAACAAGGAGTGGGGGCTGTGTTCAGTTCATCACACATTGTCTCTGCCACTCCCTCTCAGGACTCATCACACTTTCCCTACTCCCCACTCCAGTGTCCCCACTGGTCCTTCCCATAGGAGACAGTCCTCCAGGAACTACTCCAACATTAGTTATTCTCATGGAGAGTAGTTCTTCACAAACTGCTCCAGTGTGGATACCTTCCATGGGGTGCTTCAGGAACAGCCTGCCCTAACCTGCATCTCCCGTGGGGTTACAAGTCCTGCCAGCAAACCTGCTCCAGCATGGGCTCTTCTCCCCATGGGTTCACAGGTCCTGTCAGAGCCTGCTGCAGAGCGGGCTTCTCAAGAGCTCAGAGCTTCCACTGGACATTCACCTGCTCTGCTGTGGGGTTCTCCATGGGTTCAGGTAGATCTCTGCTCCCCCGTGGACCTACACAGGCTCCAGGGGCATAGAGTGTCTCACCATGGTCTTCACCAGGGGATGCAGGGGGAATCTCTGCCCCGGCACCTGAAGTTGGTTTTATTTTGTGTCAGCACAGCTTCCTAAGGAATTATTCATCACGTGGTCATTTCCTGTTTGTAGGAAATATAAGTCAGGGATTTTTTTATCCTTTTAGCTTAGAGTACTAGGATTATAAATTCCTGATACTGAATGTACAAACAAAATATTTTTTAATGTTTTAGAGACCTGGGTGACAGTATTTGAAGTATCACTGATATGCCCCATATAAATAATTGTAGTAGGTACCTTAACACTGAAATTGGTGTAAGCAATAAAAATGACTATCCTTTTAAATACAGGTTATTAAGCTTTTGAGACCATTTCCTTGCAAATCATTTCTATTTTTACAATAGCATAAACTATGTAGTGGCACCTCAGTGTGAAATATTTTAAAGGCTTCTCCATTTAGCGCACAGATTAAAAAGGAAGCTGAATCACTACAATGGAGAGCTTCTACTGGAAGAAATACTGTATTCCTAATTAGTTTCTGACCATATATTAGACATTTTTTGCATACAAAATGAGTTACTAGCTATATTTTTTTTGTGGACTATAAATATTAGGAATTATATTTGTAGTGAAAATTCTCCAGAAAAAAGTATTTTATCATTTGAAAAGATATGCAGAACCATGGAAATCATGTTGGAAATACTATATCAGACTGTTTAATCTTTAGTCAAATGAACATCTACGGGCCTCCCACCAACAAACACTACCCTTAATTTTTTCTGTGTTTTTGTTAGAAGGTGGTTTGATTATTTCCAAATTACTGTTTATCCAGTTCCTTTTAAAGATGAAGAATACTTTTTAAAAATTTTTAAGAATATTTTCAGTACTTATTTTGAACTTTAGAGTGAAAAACAAAACGAAAACACATTACTTCTGTAAAAAATGAATTAATTTAGATTTCTTTTTTAAGCTTTTTCCTTAATATAACTTAGTTTTAAAACTATGTGCTGATTTCTAAGTCTTAGTTAAGTATACAAGTTTTTGAGACAGAAGTGAAAAACCATCCAGTGTGCTAAGTGATTCTGTTCCCATCCTGCTTAGTAAAAAATACTTTGAAAATTAGTTAACATCCTTTATCATTCATAAATTTTACCAGCTGACTATCTCCTTCTTAAATTTATGAAAGGATAATGGAGGAATCACTCATTAATATAGAGTTGATGATGTTGCTAATATAGCAGTTAAAATTTCACTGTTTGTATGCCAACCCCCTTGTATGTTATTTAATCCTGATGAACGAAATTATTTTGGTATTATAATGCATCAAAAAATTCGGAATATAATTTCTAGCATTACCAATATTAATTTTGCATCCTTTAACAGCAAAATGTCTGATTTCATATGAAAATTTTTGCCTCATCATGTTCTCGCTTTCAAATCTATGAAATATGCATTGAACTGGACTTTAAATCATCTTCAATTTCAATTAAATGATTCATGTTTGCTCGTGTATGGTCACTTATATATATATTTCATGCATTAGATTATGTTTTTCCATTTTATTACCTTTTTTTTACTGACTTTTTCATAATTTCTTGTCTGTCCAAATCTTGTGATCCAAGATGTATTTCTTTTTACTCGCTCTTTTTTTGTTCTAAAATGATCATACTTCAGTTTCAAACAGATACAAATCCACATTACTGAAATATAAAAAGTAGTAACTGAATTTTTTTTCTCACCAGATACATACAGCAGATCTGAAAAAGAAAAAATAAATCTATCAGTATCCTGATCAAGCATAAGGAGGTTGTTCTTACTGAATTTTTTTCTGGTTCTTTAGCAGAAGTTCCTAAGTAATGAAAAAATCTAATTTATTTTGATTGCAACTAAAGCCATGTGCAATATTTTATATGCAAAACTGCCAAAATGTGCTTTTGGAGTTGACACTAATTTTATTGGACAGTGATATTTCCTCCAACAGTTTTTATTAATTAAAGTAATTTTGAATATGAAACATCAAGGCTAGATTGAATTCTTCTACTTATGTGTGCCCTCATTCAGAGGTTGAATGTGCAGTGTCATGCAAGCAAAACTCTCTTGGTACAAAAAGCAGCTCTTTGAGCCTTCAGTGTGATGTGTCATTCATTTTTTAGAGAACAGTCAGTTTGTATTTTGAAAAGTACTGCTTTCTGTCTTTTCTTTCCTCAAGGTTTTTGCACTTTTGGCAGGAAAAGTGCCAGGTAGTTGGGAAAACTCTTCTCCTGTAGGCGAGCAAATGCACGGAATTCACATGAGCCTTTGGTCTTTGTAAACTAAGGATGTATGAAGCCTTGTCTTCCATCCTTAGTCTTCATATCTTATTAAATTTGCAGCTGTATAGCACTAGAAGCAGGCAAGATAATGGCTGTACAGCTGCTAACAATTATATATTGCAGGTTTATGGGATCAAAATAAATGTAGAGAATGGGACATAAAACACGGATTCGTCAGCTGTGACTGCGAGGACCAGAGCTGGGTAAAGGGGGAATCGGGGCAGAGCAGGGAGGAAGTGCGGGGAAGAAGGAAGGATATAAGCATCCAATCAAAAGTGAGCAGGCACCAGTCAGCATGCTTGTGTGACTGAGCCCTGCACCTGATAACTGTGATCTATCCTATCTTCTCATTAAATCCTTTTTCTTAAATATCTTTCAGTTTAATTGATCTCATTTGTGAGTGCTGCAAATTTGTGTCTCATTTGTGAGTGCCCAGCTTCTGGAGGGACCAGAGCATGTATTTTTCCCCTACTGGCTTTAACCCAATGTGTGTGCAAATGTGTACAAATATGTGTCAGTAGCAAATTTCAGGTTGGGCTAGCAGTAGGAGGAAAACCTGTTTCTGGTAAGACTGAAAATCTGACTAGGTAAGGGTACCCAGGGTCCAAGCATTGCTTAGAAGTAGTCTGAGAACCTACAATGATATTTGGGAGATCTGACAGAGATTGCTCTGACTGCAATAGGCTGGCACATGGTGGCCTTAGAACTTCCCTTCACAGAGCTTTTCAGGACATTAAAATGTTTTTTAAAGCTTTTACACAGATTTTAGCACTCTGCAACTCTCTTGACTTCAAAATGCTAACTTTTTTTCTTGGTGTCATTGAACTCCACAGTAACTGGAAGCTGTCTTGACCAATAACATGGAATTTTTCTCTCCAATTCTACACACCTATGTTAGAATAAAATAAAAATATACCTGACAAGTATAAATCGCACTGTACAAGTGGCATTTTTTTTTCACTATTAACTATAAAAGGAGCCTGGAATGATTACCTCAGACATAAACATTTCTACTTTAGATGTCTGGTTTTGATTAGATGAATTCCACTGTCATCAAATAGGTTCTGCCCTTGTAGCCCTCCCAAGGTTGAATGAGGGAAGAAAAACACACCAAACCATGTGTTTGGTAACACAAGCTCTGTGTTACACTATTAAACACTAATAATTGCTATGCAAGCAGCTCTCTGAGAACTACAGGCGTATTTTAAGAACTCTTCAATAGCAGAGATTTTTATTTTGTAGAATAAAACTACTCAAAAAATTTTAACCATGTTTCGATGTGGAGCAGTCTCCTAGTGCTTGAAATTTTCTTTCACTGAACGTGTAATTGATATGCAAGTATGTCTGTTCCAAGTTTACACACTAGCTATAGAGCAATATTCCTCTATTCACTGACATAATTCTCCATCTCATCATTCACGTCGGTCATGCTTGTTAGGACATCAGATCTAGCTGCATTTTTGACCTCTCTCTGAGTTAAGACCTGTGTGACAGGGTAACTGCATGTTATCTTTTTTAATTTGAATCTGGTTTTTTTATCTTTTATCTGTAATCATTTCACTGAACTTTGTGGGATTAATTAATAGATCTAAATTGATTCAGGGCCTATAAGCTTTCTCAGAGCAGTAATGAATTGGTTAATACAATGATTTGAAACAGCCTTTGCTAAATAAAACACAGTTTGAATTTAAAATGGAAATAATGACTAAAAATGAAGTTCCAGTTCAATAAAAGAGAAATCAATAAAGGATTTATTGCATGTCTGCCTTATTTGAACACTTAACCAGGCCAAAATTACCTGAAGATCTCTGGTGTGGAAGTTTGGTTTCACCTAAGGTTTGAGTCCAGCTTTAGGAAGTGTGTCCCTTTACAAAGTTAATGAAAATCTTTCTGTTTGCACCTGTGACTGGAGCTTGATCAAACCAGTTTGACAGCTCAGCAGGAGGGCAGGGATAGACTTCAAAGCATTTAACTTTCTGCATTGTCTCAGGTATTTGCTGGAACAGCTGCTGTCAAGTCAGTCTCCCAGTGTATGCTGTCAGCTTCTGCTCGAGTTAACCCCTTAGACTCATCAATTAAACAATACTAAATAACTAACAGATGGAACATACAATATGTATGAATTATAATACAGTCCTACTTTCTCTACTGACATAAACAGCATAAAGTTTTCATAATACGTAATGTTCTAAGGCTCTAGGAGTTTTGACCTACGAGTGCATTTTTATGGTCTGATTTTGACTTATGACTACATTTTTATCACTATGTGGCATTCAAGCAAGGAGCAGAAAAGGAAATGGAAGCTAAACAAAAATCTATAGCACATAAATGAACTGACTTCCTTATTACAGTTTCAAAAAGTTTTTTTCTTCTGCTCTGATAGTGAGATCATACAAGTTCAAAAGGATCAGGTCAGGTCAACACTTGAATGAAAATACTCTGAGCTAAGGTGAAGACTACATGAAATAGATGTGAAAGGTGAACTATGAAACCACTATCTGTGCTGAAAGGCACATCAGCAGAATAGTAAAATAAACCGAAGGGAATACATGCTTCTTATTGCACATATTTTTTTATCCAGCAGCTCACATTACTTTAAGAAATGTCTGAATGATGTAAAAAAAAAAAATCCCACAGCATATTTTTTCATTGCTGAATTGAAGTCTTGCTGAGGTGGCTAGAGGTTAGGCTTTGCTGGAGAGATTTGGAAGAATTTTTCATGAAGAGTAACTAAATGCAATGATTTTAACTATAGAGGTATCACATCCCAGGACTATCCTCACTTAGAAGGTTTTCTTTTCATGATCTAAACCTCTGTGGAGTAATTTCTTCAAAATTTACTTCACTCTGAAATATCATTCCAGCAGAAGTAGTAGAGGACTGAAGGAGGAAGTGGTTGTGCCATCACTACTGGCTTCTGAAACACACTCTTTTGGGGAAATGTTTGTATTTTTCATAAATTCACTTGTAGGTTAGCATGCCACAAGCAAAAGAATTAGTCTTTACTGAAAATTAAAGAAGCAGAAATTATCTGAAATTACATTTCAGAGAACAAAAATGTTTACCAGTCTTGTCTTGCGTCTTCAAACCCTACCAGATGCAATCTCATTTTAGATTTCCAAGTGCTGGGTCATCTTCCAGTAAATATTAAATCATGTTGTATTTCTGTAATTTTCACTTGTCTAACTTGGATGACTCTTTAAGAATTGCTCAGTAAAAAAAAAGATAACAGAGATTGAGGTAGAATGACTTTCGACAGACAAACTTAAACTCTTGCAAGATAATTAATTTTGCAACTTTGTCGAAAGTTTACCTTCAGTCTTAAGTGGAATTCATTCTGTAGGCTAATTATAGATTCAGATAATGTAATTTTCGTTGTGTTATGTTTGGATAGATTTGAGATACCAAACCTTCATTTCTTTTACTCAGTGTTTTCATGTTGTTTCAGTTCTGTCATGGAATCAGAGAAAAAAAAATTAGAAAGATTTATTTTTATATAAAAATCATCATGGAGAGAATTGAATGGATTTAAGGTACTTAACTTAGACTACAGGAAAATAGTTCTAAACCATATTTTTAGATATTATGAATTTAGTTATATTTACAGGTTTTGGAACTAATTACTGTGACTATTTCCACTTGTTATTCTGGAATTTTAAGATAGTACTGATGTGCTAGCTGGCTTATGTGGTAGTTCTAAACACTACCCTCCCCCACAAGGAGGTCAACAGAAGACCAGTGTCTGCCAAGTGCCTCATCCACAGATTAGACTGTGTGCTCCGTTTTGTCAGTACAAATGTAACTTGCTAATAAAACTCTGTTCTTTTCCACTCCTGCAGTCAAACTATGTCTAAAGAGCAGTTCAAAATTCTGTGGAAGCACTCAGAGATATCACTAGAACTACTGGCTGTAGTGTCATACATTTTTCAACTTTGTTTCAGTGGCTACTGTGCAGGGCTTGAGAAGTGAATAAGGAAGAAGAATATAGATCAGTGATGGAGGATGAGAGTGGCAGTGGAGTTCCAGCCAATGTTACCGTTTTTGATTCTCAGGTTTTGTTCTGTCCTGTCTGGTTCATTCCTTGAAGTTGTAAATATAGATAATAAAACTGGAAAAGGGCAATTTATTACATGCAGAATGTGTTTTTGTCTATGACACGTCAGAAGTATTTTTGGTTCTGTCTGCTTTGTCTTTGATGTTTCTTTTCTTCAATAATGTCACTTCAGTCCTGTTCAGGTTGTAGCTTTTAATTTAAAAGTTTGCATTGTACAGGGCTTGGCATTAGTTATTGTAGATATTTTGTTTCTTACCTCATAACTAACTTCATGAGCAAACTACAGCTAGCAGTCTGTACACTTAGATAAGATCATATCAACAAACTACAGATAGCTAAAGTTTATCTGATCTTAGACTGCACCGTACAGTAGAGCCATGTTTGTCATGCATTCTGTGAGCAATATAGGTGGGCTCTTTCTGAACAACTAACCTGCAGGCAGATTAATTTATCTTTTTATTTTGCAGTTCTGTGCCTGTCTTCGGACTCAGGATTTTTTGTCAATCATTTACTTATTAAAGATAAAGGGTAGTTTTTACTGCAACTAATATAGTACAGGCTAATTTAGTGAACTATAATTTGCCCTCTTCTTTTTACAAGAAAAAAAAGGTCTTATGGGTAATTTTTCTTTTCAGATATAAAGTAATTCTATTTTGATAGAGAATTTCTATCACTTCCACATTATTCATAATCTTTAAACGAAGAAGATAATATTCAAATTTTTTAATTCACAACGTCTCAGAAAATCTACAAGATTTTCAGAAAATCAAGTGTAATACAGTTTAAAAGAATCAGAAAAAGCTACTTTTATTTTTTAAGTTAAAAAGGACAATAGCAAATGGAAATTTGGGGTTGATAATAAAATAGTTTAAAAAATAGATTAATTCATTAAATCATGTCTCCATTTCTGAGAAATCTACTTGGATAAAGGCATATATATGTCAGAGAAATCACATCCTGTAATGTGCATTAAAAGAATTTCCTTCATTCCAGTTCTCAAATTCAAGTGTTAAGTGCTAAGAGATAATGGCTAGACATACAAATTTAAATTGTCTAAAGTCCTGTCACAGGAGACAGCTATTACGTCTGTGATCGAATCCATTTGGCAATTTCAAACAACTCCGAATGTATCTACCATATGTGTGATGTGATTCATTGTTTTATATCCCTGGTGACTATAATGATGGCATTTTTTAAATCACATTTGGAAATACTAAACGTTCCTGTCTCTTCAGTAAATTACCTGAGTCAGACAACACACTATTTTGATGAAGTGACATTTACTATGAATTAACCACATTCCTATTAAAATATAGGAGCATTCTAGTACTCCAAGACTGGTGTGGAAAGGAATGCATTAGGGAGAAAATTCAGCCCCATAGAGTACCAGAAAGCAGTGTGCAGTGAAGATGTTCTTTACTAGAGAGACATTAGTATTTTTTTTAAATTTTGCAGATGAAACATTTATTCCCTGAACACTCTCAGTGATGTAAGGTGATTTAAGAGGGAAGATAGCCAAGGCATAAACAGTACATCCACATATCAGCATTTCCTTATGTATTTATACTGGTCTTCAGCAGAAACAGAAGAGCACATGAGCAATATGTATCAGTTTCCAAACTAGAGTGGTTTTATTTGGCATTTAATGTTCTTAGGTTCTTTGATATAAAGGTTTTAGGGTTTTTATACACTCTTTAAGTTAATCTTGCAGTTAATGATTTGTTTCCTAGCTCTTTACAGAAAAAAAATGTTCAAATACTTTATATGAAATAAGTAGTCCTGCCTCATCAATATTTAAATATTTTACTAACATGGATGCTGTTTCCTCTTTCTAAGGCACTTGCCATCTGAAGAAAATTTTGCTACAATTTGCAGGTCTATCATCCTGAAAAAATTAGGAATTAATGAAATGGATTCAAACTTTTACTTAAAGCTCTGTGATAGTCACATTTTAAATTCCCAGCCATTATAAACATGGTTTATATAAAAGGAATTATTTGGAAATTGAAGTATGCACTGTGCGTCAGCTCATGAACCTTAGTCATCCATGTAAAGAACTGCATAAACTAGGATTGAAAGCCTGAGGGTAGAAACTCTGATGTGGATGCAATGAGCTCAAAGACAGCACAACTGATTTATTGCGTGCCTGAAGATTATATGTGATAGTCATAAAGATAAACAAGCCTGATATGACTAAATAAGAGTCTTGATTTTACTTTACTACTAAAAATCTTTCTGAGGGAATGTAAGAGCTGATATTTTAAATTTGCTAAGGTATCTGCAAAGGAACTAGATAACTATCCAGCGTGTTCAACAGCAGAGAGTAAAGAGTCAGGGGTTGAAGATGACATTGTTTGAATGACATTTTTTTATCCCAACAGACAAAACCAAATCGTTCTATTATGTCATAAGACAAAGACTTTTTGAGATCAGTTTGGTTTTTTTCTTTTAAATCATGCACTAACAAAATGCTCATGCGGGTCAGCCAGCATGAATAGCAGTTTTGCTGGGGGCCTGCTCTGCATGGCATGTGCATGTGGCCCTTTTTGCATGGGCCCATGACAGTGAATGGCAACTCTTGGGAGCAAATGAGTATCCACTATCAGTAGGCAATAGACACCAAACAGGTTTCATGTATTGCACATGATGCAGTTAGTCCGTACCCACACAATACCACAAAATTTTACAGAATGAACATTTAGACCCTTCGAGTTATGTCCCTACTCATAAATCAAGCAGACCCAGGAAACTTTACCAGCAGCAGAATTCAGAGTTGTAAGCTCATACATTTCAGGGTACAGTATATTTTAATACAGCAGTTATCAATGTGTTTTGAAAAATCAAGTAATGGTTAAGGGTGGAAGGTTGCTCATGCACCTTGTGTTACTAGATATCCCTTGGATTTCATAGATGTCCACTGAATTTAATCACTTATCAGGAAGATTCTTTAGTTTTTATCCTCCTTTTTTTTGTTCCTTTGGCTTAATTGAGTCACATTCACACTGATGTTTATTGCCATGTGAAATGACCCAGGGTGACTAAGACAAATGATACAGGAGTGAGAGGTATGAAAAAAGACCTACAGGGGACATGTTTTCTGCCATGGCCAATTTCTTATGAAAATTCTTCAATGAATTTGCCTTGAAACAAATAATTCTAATGCACTAGGTGTTAATTCTTGAGCTGAACAAAGAGACTATACCTATTTTTAAACACTTGATGCTTTTTTTAATATCTAAAAAATCCAGAAATTTGTCTTCACCTGGTAATGGTTTCTATGTCAGCTATGTTTGTACAGCTTCTTCTGTAAATAGTTACCAATTACTTTAGGGAAGGATCACTGAAAAGTATAAATAATAGTAGCCATAAAACCCAGTAAAGTTAGCAAAGGGAAAAACACTTATTCTTCAGAACAGAAAAGCTAATCAAAGGAATTTGATGATGCTGCAACATTTATCACCTTAAAAATGTTAAATTTTTCAATGATTAAGAGCTGCTAGACCCTTTATGCTCTAGTATCAATACACTTTGGTCCCTTACTATTTTGCATCCCCAGTCTCTGCGTAAATCATTCCAAATTGGTTCTAATTCAATTTTCCTATTATGCTTCACCTATGTAGTAAGTAATAGAGTGAATTTAGCCATCAAACTCTGTTTAAGTTGCACTTTCACAAATTCATTTTAAAACCTGCTTTTTTGCCAATACCTTTGATAGCAATTCTTTAAGCAGCCTAACCCCTCCTTTGCAAAATCCCTCCTTTTACTTGGATTCTCACTTTTATGAAAATAAGAATAAAAAAAGAGAGATTAACTGCAACAATAGGATAGAATTAAATGTATGGTTCAACAAAGGGTATATTAACAGTATTTCCTAACAGAATTATTTACTTCCATCAATACTACTGTTGAAGTACTTTTCTATTAAATGACTGACATTTATACAAGAAAATCAGTATTTACTTCTTTGAGCAGTAGAAATTAATATGTTATTGAGTAAACAAATTATTTTCTATGTCAGAGTAGACCTCTAATTTAAAATGTTAGAAGTTGCTGAAACAGTTGGAAAAAATATAGAAAATATAATGGTGTATCCAAATGCTTTAAAAGGTATGATCCTTTGTGGCCCAGGTTATTCCCAACTGTACAAGCTGGAAAAAAATGCCAATGTGATGTTATGTATCCCCTGCTGAAATGAGCTGTCAAGCACACATCAGGGGACAGCAGATGTTAAAGACCACTGTGCTTCAAATGTCAAAGAAATTCAACCTTTGCTACAGTTTGAAACCATCTGTTGACATCCAAGTAGGATACTGCATGTCAAGTGAGCTATATTTCTCCTTTGTAGATTAAAACTTTGGTCTCTGTTCTGTCCTCACTTCTCTTGAATCTCGGGTTTACTTTTAATTTAGGTAAGATCTACTACAAGTTGCATTTTGTCATCCTAAAGTCATGTGCATCTTGTGGTGAATTCTTCAGGTGAAAAGAGGAATATAAAAGAAAAACAATCCATACACAAATGTTTGACCTGCACATACTCCCTCTACTTTAAGGAAAACCTTAAGGAAAACTTACTATATAAGGTAATAAGTGACAATAAACAGAAACAAATTCTATTGAGGGGAAAAATATCTAATATGCATTAGACAATTATCTATGATTTTACCTTCTTGACCACAATAAAAGTACTCTAGTGAATCATCTTTAATATGCTTAAGAATAAAAAAAAGAGTTGCATAGATTTCAGTGTTAAATTCATTTATAAGCATCTACTGCTATATACTAAAATATGTGGAAAATATAGTAAACTTTATGCACACAGATATCAAGGTCATGCAACAGCAAATATAAAATCTGATTGCTAAATTATGCATCCAGTGCCCAGCGAGTTGCATTCAAATCTGGATTTGTCTGTAGGAGTTTCAGAAATAGCCACTGAGCTCAAATGTGTCTGTAGTATGTTGTGCTGAGAATGCCAAAGCAGTCAAAACACACAGAGAAAAAGGGAATAAAAAGTAAAAAAAAACCAAAAAACAAAAAACAAAAACACAAAAAAATCAAAATAAGGAAACAAAGAAAAGAAAAAAACAAACCAAGACTCTTAGTAGTCCTATGTTTACAATTAATTTATAAATATGTAAATAGAAGTTTAACTTGGTAAAGTGTTTTAGTTATTTAAAAATGTAGACATTTAGAGCTATATATAAATACAGCAGTCAAAAATTCTTATTTGAAGGACAGAATTCCACAACATTTAATTTCTGAATTATGGATGAGATGAGCTTCTGAAACTAATTCTTAAAAAACTAAAACCAAACCAAAAACCCAGAAAGTTGTATTCCTTATCATGATATTGAGAGATACTTGATATATGCAGTGAAGAACCCCAGCTAGTACAACGAAGTAACCACTAGGAAGAAGATTGCGTAGAGCACATCCTTGTATTAGAAATAAGTGAAAGTGCAGTCTGTATGGGCCATTACATGACTCAAGAAACAGAATGGGTGTTAGTGGAGTCTGCAGTCTACAAATATAGCTGAAAACTGCTGCCTGTTAGAATATATGTGAGCAAGTTTGTACGTAACGGTTAATATATTTTTGAAGACCTTACAAAGGCAGTTCTTTTAAAAGATCCTGGAGAAAATATTGTATTTCTGAAGTCTTAGCTACTTCTTTCTAGCCATACTACCAGGGCTTGTGTAAGAGAGTGCTTCTACCTCTAGAAAAGTTCTGGCCAATATCCTCGGATCTGATCTCATAGCTACAAATACTGTATGCAAAAGAATGATAACTAATAACCATGGCAAATTTATCCAGAGAGACAAATTAATTTAAAGATTTTAAAATACATTTCAGCCATTTTCAATGGAACATCTTGCCATCTTCCAGTCCATTATGGAGAAAAGTGACTCCAGTCTAGGACAACAAATGGTTAAATTCTGTCCTGACTCATTAAATGACTTGACAAACACATTTATTTTTGTGACTGTTCATACTGGAATACCAACCTAACAAAACAGCATCTATGTTCATGTGATTTTAAGTTTTAAGTTCTTAAGTTAGCAAGAGGGAAATCTTCATAGTATTCCTGGTTATGGGCCCCATTATTATCTCTGCTGCAATGAAACAAATTGTTCAATATATTAATTATTCAAATATCATGGGATTACTGCAGCTCAATATGTACAAAACATCTGTCACTACAGAAGGAAGATGTAGTTTTAACCTCATAATTGTTGATAGAAAGTGTGCCAGTTTGCCTGGACACATTGTTCTTAATTCCAGATGGGGAATTTTTCTGTACTAGACTGGGGTTTGTTTCAGTCATTGGAAAGTGAAATAGACACTTTGCACCCAACATTACATACGGACAAGCACATTCATTTACCTGAGAATACTTCACAGGCTAGAGTCTAAAATGGTTGGGTTTGATGGTGGTCTCCAGACCTAAATATTGAGAAAAGACTGTCACAAAAATAACTCCAATGTTCTAGTCTTGACACAAGAAATATTGAAGAACCAAATGGAAGCTGGACAGTCTCATTAAAAACATATATTTATTTATAAACTTCCAGTAGTTTCTCTAAAAGTTCATTATTGCCAACCACAACTGATATTGATATATTCATTTTTCATATCTAAAATTTGATAAGGGTGTAAATGGTGATAAAAGTTGGATCATATTCAGCCACAAAATCTGTGATGCTAATATTTGCTTTTCCTACTAGTACTCATTATGAACTTATTCTGTGATGAGTCTTCTATAAGTCAGCAGCAGACAGGAACTTAGAACGGGTTTTTCAAATTAGAATACATACTAGATAAAGCTAGTGCTCCCTTATAATGAAATATTATCTGGCATTGAGGCATCTATGACAGATGAAGTTATGACTCTGTTTAGAATTGTACTAAGGGTACTGGTGTTTTTATGGATTTCTCTTCCCCTGCTAGCATTTCAGAAAGGCAGCCTTGAAAAAAAATCTGTACATTAGCCTTCTTTCTTGAGGACATTTGCGAAGCTGTATAAACCCTTTCCTGTCAATCAGACACTCATTTCATCTTCTCACAAGATCAATTTTCTGGTTAGACATAGCGACTCTGCTAGTCTACTTGGGGATTTGAGAAGATTGATTCACTTCTCAAAGTGCTTTAGGCATAGTGATTTCTTTCACCTTCCCTATCTATGCTGAGTAGGTCAGGAGTGTCTAAGTTCACACAACTTAATTCATTGCATGGATTAATCTTCTGTTGACTGTAATGTATAAACACATACCTACAATGAAAAGAATTTTGGAAATTACTTACAAATTTAAAAAAAAAAGGAACTGAATGCCTGCTACATATTTCTGTAAAAAAAAATACTCTCAAAATAATCTGATTGAAATCTGACTGAATTTTCAGGTAATTAAGTATAAAAAAATTATGTAACAAAATTTTCATAAGATGTTACATAATTTGATGACAATACTAACATTCATGGTACCATACAGCTTCTCACTTCATCCAGAAAAATATATTCCTTTTTGTTTAAAAAAATAATAAAATTAACCAACAAGCTGAAAAAACCATTGCTGTAACATACTGCCCTATTTCCCACTAAGTCAGTCAAGAGTGATAACAGAAGTTACCAGTGTTGTACAAGGACTGGAAAACGTTATAGGGTGACCTGACAAGGAAAATGTGAATAAATTGTAAACAGCTGGAATTAAAAGACCTGCATCCTCAGATTTGCAGTACATGAGCTCAACCGTCCTCATATTTTGTGGATCTCTGGTCAATAGAATGATAATATTTTCTCAGTGACTACATATTTCTACTTAATTTTATGTAGTTCTGTGCATTTTAAAACACTTGTGCATATAAATTTATATTCCAAAAATATTTAAAATAGAGAATAAAATTTGTCCATCAGTGGACTGAGCTGCTTAGACTTATCACCGAATTATTTTAGACAAAATAATTACCTGTATTATACAAAATAATTTTACATCTTTCCCAAATGAATTAAATCAACAAACCTGATACCGTGATTAAACTTATTTCTTTATATATGACCTTGTACCTCTTTGGTCATGATTCAACTATTCAAAAACCTTCACTGTCTGAAGATCTCTTTTTTTTCTTCAAGATGTTTTCATTTAGCTCTGTCAAAACAGTTAGGAGGTAACAAAAAAAAAAGGTGTTCTTAGCTCTGTGCATCCCTGAATCAGATCCCTGTACTCTGACATTCACTTAAAAGAACCAGCTGAGCTAAATGTTATATGTGCCTTTAGGTAGAATAGTTCATGCACGGACTCTTCAGATATGAATACACTGGGGACATGGGGAAATATATAGCTCCAAACATATATCATGCAATCCAATAATGTACAGCTCCCAAAGCAAACAATAATACTCAAGAAGATGAATAGAATTTTGAAGAGGATATTCTCTGGTGGATTTTAAATACTCATGCATTTGCCTCCAGAGCAATTTAAATTATTCTGCTTTCTCCTTACTCCCAGTCTAAAGGTATTTAGCATGAAAAGACCAGTATCAGAATATGCCTGCTTTTTTTTTTTAAATTTCAGTTTCTAAAAGGTGATGTTTTAAAATGTCTTTTCTTTCAAAATTTATTTGTGTGTGTTTTGTCTACTGGTGGCTCCGTAGTTTGTGCCTTCAAATCACAGAATGACAAATATTTTCATTTAGCCAGTTTTGTCAGAAAAGATGTTTATGTGATACTAAATGAGTCCCTCCCGTGTGTATTAGTTGCATGAATAGAACAAGGAGAAGATGGAAAATACCTTTGCAAATTCTAAACAAATGAATGAGAAGTAACAAAAATAAAGCATATAGATGCACGGTGCTTCTATTCTTAGATCCAACAAGAATTTCTAAGTGCCAACATTCCATGAGGAAAACAATATAAAAACATAAGGTTTTTGAGGCTTCATTGGGCTGTTAAGTCATTTGAAAGAACCACATTGGTTTAAAAGTTAAAAATATACTATTTTCCCATAAAAATATACATGACTGATGGAGTTTGCAACACTGTAATCTAGAATAATATAACAAAGACATAAATAAATGTGATTCTGCTTATTGATGGATTAATTCATGGGAGCTTGTTTTGCTGTAAGCTTTTTCTTCCTGAATGATTATTCAGATAAATTAGAATGCTACAAACCAGAAAAAAAATATATATCCATGTTTTTCTGCTGTTTTATCATGATTTGAAAAAAAATGCTCAATTAACTGTTAAAAAATAATGTTTCAATTGACAGCAATTTGTTAGCTCTACTACACAACATATCATAGAATATTTTGTAAGATATGTTAATATGAGTTTTATTTTTCAGTATTCAACTTTTTTTTCAATCTAGTTTTTGGTCTTCTTAGATATCAGGCCTCAATCATTACAATACCATAAATGAAAATACCATGCACACCACTTGCAATAATCTTCTCAAAAATAAATAATAGATTGGATGGGAAAAGCTTTGCTTTTATATCATAGAAATGATTCATCCTTTGATGTTTGGCTCTGCACGGTGACCAAAAATGTTGGTAAATTTAGAACTGTATTATTTTAAAGAAATAATTGAAAACCAGTTAAAGAAAAACATCTTGCCCATGTAGTTAATTTTCTGACAATATATAACCTACTAATATCTAATAGTAAAGGCATAGAAATGCTTCATATTAAATTTATTTCCCAAATAAATGCTTTGTTTTTTAAAATGTGGTACAAAATTGTATGTGCTTACTAGCAAAATCAATTATAATTTATTACATTTTTGAATTTATAGCTTAGTTAATTCTGTAGGCTATGTAAAATGCAAGTTCTTTATAACTTCTATAACTAAGTATGTATAATCAGTTTCCAGAACAATTACAGTTTTTTATTATCTAACGAAGTAAACAATTATTGCACTTGCTGTCTATTGTGAATGGATGATGTGGGTTTAAATCAGCTCCTGTCTGTTGCCCAGGCCTCTGGCAGCAGACAGTCACGTTACTGAGGTGGCCAGCACCCCAAAATCCACTACCATTTGCAAGTTCTTTAATAATGGTTTATTCAGTCTGTTATAAATTGAATTATTTATTAATAGACACAAAACTAACAGACATAAGACTTAAGACAGACTACTACTACACAAGGAAAAGATAAAAAAAGGCATGCTAGTATTACACGCAGAGTTAAATTAAATTTACAGCTAGCTGAGAAATAGTATAACTTAGGATTCAGTATTTCTTACCATCCAGTTCTTGATGGGATACACATCGAAATTCTTTCCATCAGTTTCTGGAAAAGTAACTTCAAGAACTGCGTCCAGTTTTGGGGAGAAATCTTCTCACACATCTCCACAGTGTGTAAGAGACTTCTGCCTCTGTGATAATTGTGTGGGCTTTTATAGACATACGAACCATGTCTTTTGGTCAAGAATATTTCTTTCATCTCTTCCCATGTTTGCTTTCCAGACTAAGATGTTGATTCTCAGCTTAGGGCCAGAGCCCTTTTGGCACCAGAGATACCCCATGCTGGGCGTGTGACCTGCCCGAGTTATCTCCTGCATATGCACCAACCATCTGTGGTAGAGAGGGGGTGGACATGTCCTGCCGCACTGTCTATCGAGTTTGTTGCACTATTTTTCTTCAGTGTTGTGATGTAGAATAAAATGGATTTCTTGGAATTCATTTAAGAGAATTGAGTTTAGATCTTCATTTTCAATCCTAGATGACAATAATTTTTTAGTGTGATTTTAGTTTTTTCTTTAACGTCTACCTTAATTTCTTTAAATACTTCTATTATTCATACATACGGGGGTTGTTTTTTTTTTATGGTATTCATTCAACATTCTTTATTTTTTAATTCATTGTGAGACAAAAATAATCTTATTATTTTGTTTTTTGTTAAATAAAGTTTTGCTAAAGTTGAAAAGCCTATAAGAAAATCCTTTAGGAATGCTTATAGTATCCACAAATATTATAAGGAGTCTGCTGTTGCATGAAGAGATGTTTGGTTAGCACTTCTCATTATAGAATCCCATTTTCCATACCTTAAAACTTTTTGGACAAGAGTAATTGCAACTCTAACTTTTCATTCTAAAGATGTATCTTAAACTTTTTTGGGAAAAAAAAAATATTTCAGAGATTTCAGAAGATACAATTGTCCAAGATGAACTGCCTTCCAAATAACTAAAGGTATGTAGCAGTTCCAGATAGGCTAAGGTGTGTGACTGAACCTTAACAAAAATTCTCAGTCAGAGCTCAGTTAGATCTTTTCATTAGACGATTTCAAATATTTGGTCTTCAACAACCAGCCTCCAGTATAAGGCTACTTCAGTTAAGCTGGACGTTCTTTACCTTTGTAATTTTTCTGGTCAATCTTCTGTGTCTAAACTGAAAGAGAAAACAAACAAACAAGAAAATAATCTTTCCATAATGGCCATGACTTCTTTTTCTTTTTTTACTTCCATGGTTTTCTTAAGAAAGAATTATAAAGTTGTATCACATTTTAAGTTACTTTTTAAGTTGGCATGTCCCTTCATAAAATGAGAAAAATTGCTTCAAGACAGTGCACAGAAATGTTAAACAGGTTCTTCTCATCCATGCCTGGATCAGACAAAGAAACCATCCACCCCAGCATTTAGTCTCTGATCCTTGTAGTAGGTGACACTTCTTGGGTAGAGTACAAGAACCTGACCACTTTCTTTTGTTCTTCCCCCGTTCTTTCTCTGAGCATTCACAGTTGTTGTAGTATGAATAGTAGAGGGTAAATCTCTGTCTTTTTGTTTAGGAACCTATTGGCCACAAGTTTGTTTGATCCCTTTCTGAACCTGATGATGTTATCTAACACCATATATTCTTGTGCCAAAGAAAATTCCAGAAGTTCACTACTACTTTCTGTGTAACAGAAGAAATTCATTTTACATGTTCTAAATGTACTTTGTTCTCCTTTCATCAAATATCCTCAGAGGACATTGCAAGATTTGGTGAAAAATAGCTTTATCTCATCTTAAACTCTGCCTTCCTGATTATGTAAACTTCAGACCTGCTACTCTCAGTCATCCTCTTTTCAAACTGATGAGTCCTAGACATTTTAGTATAATTTTGTAAGTCAGAAACTACACCTAATTAATCTTTTCAGGTGATTTATTTCTTACCATCTCTAACATCCTGAATGAAACCTGAAGAACTACATATGGTCCTCAGGATGTATGTGAAACATAAGTTCTGGGTTTTATCTTTGAAAAAATCAGAACATTTTACCTGAGATTCAATAAGTTTTATAAGATTTAAGGGAAAAAACTGTAAGGAGAACCTCTCTATCATACATGTTTATTATATGATTTGTACAGTAAGAGTTTAGATTTGTTGCATAAGGATATTTCCATGTTTCAATTTTACCCTTTTAGAAGACTAAGGTATATATATCATGGGTAATGTTCTAAATTGCGTTCTGATTCAGACAGATGATTGAGATTTAAAAAAAAACATTTGTAGGCAGTAAAAATTTTTCAGTAGCAAACAGCATTTCATTTCAAAGACTGTGCAGTGTATTTGTTTCCTAATTTAGAACAAATAATCAGATATTGAACACTCATTTCAGGTGTGGTGCTTCATCATAGTATGGATCATGAGAGGGGAAAATAACTTGTTTAAAGTGAATTCTGAGCTTATTCCCTTAAAACTCTAAAGCAGAGGCTGGTTTTCTGTTAGGGAAGGAAATATATTAAAATGCAGGGTCTGGGAGACATAAGAGAAGAGAAACCTCTTCTCATATGTAAGGCCTTATAAAAGAAATAATTGATAGAAAGGAAAGCAATACCAGAGAGATTTGCTCAATTTTTTGTCTTGGGTGGGTGTTATCCCAGGTAGGTCCCTAGAAAATATTGTTAAATATGCTTCCTTCTGCAAAGAAATATCCCCCTTTTGTGAGCATTCAATAGTTTTATTAGTAGTGCATTGAACATTCTGAATAAGATTAATCTGCTACTGATTCATGTCCTCCCCTAGGGAAATTCATGGCAATAAGTGGATGTGATTGAAAATATTATTTTCTGAAAAGGATTGAGAAGTATGGATAGACAATAGGGGGAAAAGAAGCAGAAGAAAGTGGAATGAGAAAGTGATAAAAGTCAACTGGAGAAGGGGAGAAAGGAGTGCAGTGTGAGGGAACAGCAAGGAGAAAATATTGCTTGCATTTAATTTTAAACTAGTAGTGTTGATCAGAAAGAATTATTTCTTTTACTTTATTTTATAAAAATTGCATACACTTGTATGTACGTAAGAAACTGTAATTTCATTTGGGACTACTTGTGACATTAACAAATCATTTGAGCAGAGTTCTTGAGGTTTATCATTATGTCACCAGTATCCTCAGGGAAATTACTTATACTGTGTGTGCAGTTTCATGTACATAATTCTTTATATTTATCAAATTACATGGCACTCTATAGTACACTTCATAACCTAAAGTCATATATTAAGTCTAGCAAGCACATATACTCTTTTAAGGAAACACGCATATTGCTTTAGCACAATGTTTCATATAACCATTCCATTAAAGGCTCTTAATATGTTTGTAAGTCATTTTGTGAAATGAAAATTTAATAATATTATTGCATCTAGCAATTATTTTATGTAATAAGTATTTATGATCAAACTGTAAATGAACTTTTGTTTAAATTATCCTAATGACTTAAAAAAAGATATGTTGATATTTTTGAGCATGAGCTGATATCCTATGTGGGACCATCAAAAGCCTTTATATTTTGTGTGACATTTTAAAACTGTAAGGGAGCCATAAAACAGAACTTATCAGCTTGCTTGCTTTCTTTCCATAAAACAGAACTTATCAGCTTGCTTTCTTTTCTTTTCTTCTTTCTTTCTCTTTCTTTTTCTTTTTCTTTCTTTCTTTCTTTCTTTCTCTTTCTTTCTTTCTCTCTCTCTCTCTCTCTCTCTCTTTCTCTTTCCTTTTTTTCCTTTTCTTTTTCTTCCTTTTCCCATAAACTGGAGAACTCATAGTCTCAGTCCCATCTGCAATGATAAACTCCTAGTTGGAAGTAGAATCCTGACTATCTAAGACATATGCTTTCAGAAGGTTCAGAATTGCCAGGTGAGATTCTTTAACCCTAAATCAAGTATATTTATTGATGAATACATAACTCAACTTCATATTGAATTGAAACAGAAAATTTCTGGGTATAATTCATTTTGCAGTAGGAAAAAATGTGTAAATTATACCCTGTGACCTCAGCTATAGGTGTCACACTGCTCATGATGAAACTTACATAATATGTAAAGCTCTCATTTTATGTCCAATAGAATTTAAAAGTTATGAATACCAAATCTATCTTATATAATAATAGATTATGTTTTAATAATAACTTTAAAAGGTTTTAAAATGGGTTCATTCATGGGAATGGGTTGACAATCTCTCTCTACTCCCGATTAGATGTGTTTTTACCTGTCAGTTAACATCATAATAACTGGCATGTTATTTTCACAATCTCAGAGAAGTTACTTCTTTTTCCTGGAATATTTCTTATCTTTCAAAAACGCCTTTTGATATGTAAATTAAACAAAATTTGAGAAATCAAGTACAGTCTTTCAGAATTAAAAAGTATGACTTTTTGCACTGTCATTTGTGTTACTTCCACCAAATTATTGTTAATAATTATTATTATTTTTTCTTTCTGAAGGACTATAACAACTGATCCTGACCAAAAATATTGCAGATGATAAGACCTGAAAACAGAACAAATAGTTAATTGCACATAGAAGCATCTCTGTTTAGTTCAGAAGTCCTCTTGATGGATAGCTAGGTGATATTCTTCCATAGTAATACAGCTGGGTTTCTCCCAATCCTTTTCCAGGTGTGTATCTGTCATCGCTATAAATTGCAGCACCTCCACCTCACTTCTAAGAGAGTTTCCACCAGTTTTATTTAGTTGTACTGCAAAATGCAGTCAGGCATAGGTCAGATAACTTCCTCTGTGACTTTGTGGAGACATCAAACCAAGAACCAAATGTGGAGCCACCTTGACTCATGGTACACCGTTAATTATTTTAAAACTTCATAGTTGCTAAAAATGAGACGAGGACTCAACTCTCAGAGACATATTTTGGAGCAGACCTTAAGAATGTGTTTTTTGGGGTATGTATGACAGCATACACTCAACACAAAGAGAGATTTGAGATACAGTCCTTGCTGAGGTTCCATAGAGGACCATGTAGGTTCATCACAGAGAGAAAACTGGTACAGACTCCTCCTTATTGCTGAAAAGGAGAAGTATTTGTGGTAAACAATATTTAGGATTGCACTTGGATTTTGTTTCAAAGGAAACTGAAGGGTTTATTTCAGAATAATACTTGGAAATGTGCTAAACATGAAAGTTAGGCAGCAGAATTTGTGAACTGACAGGGAACAAAGTTATTTGAATATGTAGAACCCTAGTGGGTTGCTTCCAAAAGCCTTTCTGTCTCTGCCATGTTTCCAGTGCTTTTAATCTCTCCTAGCTGTCATGGAGTAATTTTCCATTGCTACCTTATCTATCCAACAAGCATAGTTTTTGCAGGAAAAAAGAAAAGCTGAACAAAATTGAAAACAATTTGAAGGATGCTTATTTTGGAAGATTTGGGGGGGTTTTAGAAAATTGCTGACAGTGTATCCGTACATAATCCATTGCTTCCATATGTGGACAATCTCTTTACATGTTAATTAATACAGTGAGGGGAATGGTTCTGACCCCTGGTAACGTATTAGAGAGATTAGAGGTTTGGGAGTAGGAAGTGCTCATAGAAGTCAGACTCCTCTTATAGAAGGACTGGAGAGACTGATGGACCAAAACGAGAGAATGGTTGGTATGTGGTTTGTAAAAACTGACTGATGCCCACTTTATTTATGTGTTTGTTTATTTGTTTTTAATTGGGATTTCATACCGTCATTGCTTATTATTTGCACTGATGAGGCTGCACCTTGAGTGCTGTGCCCAGTTCTGGGCCCCTCACTTCAAGAAAAATCTTGAAATGATGAAGAGTTTCCAGAGAAGGTCAATGAAGCTGGTGAAGGGTCTAGAGACTAAGTCCTACAAGGAATGGCTGAAGAAGCTGGGTTTGTTTAGCCTGGAGAAGAGGAGGCTGAGGGGAGACCTTATCACTGTCTACAACTACCTTAAAAGAGGTTGTAGCCAGGTGGTGTTGGCCTCTTAGGCAACCAGTGACAAGACATGAGGACATAGACTCAAGCTGCACCAGGGAAGGTTCAGGCTGGATATCAAGAAGAATTTTTTCACTGAAGGGTTGGTCAGGTATTGGAACAGGCTGCCCAGAGGGGTGCTGGAGTCACCATCCCTGGAAGTGTTGAAGAAAAAATTGGACATGGCACTTAGTGTTATGGTTTAGCTGACAAAATGGTGTTCAGTCAAAGTTTGGACTTGATGATCTTAGAGGTCTTTTCCAAATTAAATAATTCTGTGTTTCTGTTATCTGAGCTCTTAATGACATAATTAAAGCTACTTTTGTGTAACAATTATCCTGTGATATAAAACTTAAGTAATCTAAATCTATGCCTCGTGCATGTACTAATTATAGTTCAGTAATGCATTTTTTCAATAATGATTCCAAGATTTCTTTATTTTTCATTTGAATACTATTAATTTATTTTAAAACTATGGTAAGTGTAGCTGCCATTGCATGAAGTCTAAACATACTTTCACTGGTCCATCACAAATTTAATCAAGAAAACCACACAGTCAGGATTTCTTCACTAATCATTGTTACAGAAAAACATTACAAAAGCAGGCGTTAACCAAACACAGGCTTTTTGTGGATGCTTGAGTTAAAACAGTGTATATCTTGAAAATAGCAATATTACTATTATTCTACACTGGTAGGTGCATGTATACAATGGTATTTGCAGCTAATATCTTCTAGACAATTTATCAAACAGTTGCTGAACAATATAGGGTCTGAAATTCTTTCACATTATCCTGATTTTTTTTTTTTCATTTTTTCTCCTGCTTTATAGCACTGTTTAATTTGTTTGGTATTTGCATGATATTACTGAGATAATGCCACATCTCTAAGATTAAATGTAGTATGCATTTGTCAGAATGCAACAAGACTTTTATTATGTAATTTAGGATGTAAAAGTCTGTTTCTTTGAATTAATGTACATCCCCCTCTGTGCTAAGGAACAGGGTCACATCTACCAATGGAGTAATTACCTACCACAGAAAAATCCAACAAAAAAAGTAAAATGTAAATTTTACTGTAAAATAACTGGAAAGATAATTAACTTAATAAATTTCATCTGGAACTCTATGCATACATTAACATTTTGAAAATTACAGGGGTAATAAAAATACAGCAAATATCATTCCCAAATGCAACAACAATCCAAGCTTTATTTGATAATTATATTTTAACTACTGGGAATAAAATCATATTCCTTGTAGGAAAGAAGATTTTCTATTGCATTTTCATTTTTTAGATTTTTTTTTTTTGTTTCAAATGTCGGATAACGGTAATGTTACTACCTTTACTAAAATAGAATAAATCTGGGAAGCTCAGACTTTTTTAGTAGATCAGCATTTTTGCCTTTTCCAAGGTTGTAAAGGAAGCATTAAATTATATTCTCAAGTTGAAGTTCCACTGAAAATAGGAGAACCAGACATAAATTTGTTACCTTTTATAAATTGGGATAGATGAAATCTCCACTGACTATGCCAAACCTGAGGCTGTGTCCAAACTAGATTCCAGAGAAAGAAAAATATAATTGTTTTCTCGTACAAGCAGGTTTTTCAGGGATAATTTTTGGGGAATTAAATAGAGAATAATTTGGAATATTCTTTGTCTATCTACATAGATCGTTGCTGTTCTCAAATCATGACAGACAGATTGAGATTTTAGACTGAAAGGTGTGGATCTCAAAAGAATACTCAGAAAATGAAGATAAATCAATCAGACCACTTGTTTGCATACCTTTACATATATGATTTCCAAAATAATACTTTAAAACTACTTTCTGTTTTGAGTTTTCTATCGACCTGAAAATATATGAGTCAAGGAAAATGCTAATTTGCCAATAATTGAAATTGAATTGAAATGGCCTTTTGTGACCTTTCCTTTATTTCATTTCATAAGAATGCTGAAATTTTCATGCAGATGTCAGCATATATTAAATATATGCATTTGAATTCAGCATGAAACCTCTTTTATTGTTTGGTAGGATTGCTTTTAGCAAAATATACTAAAGAAAACATCTTTCCTAATATTCTTAAAAGGTTTTATGGTGGAGGGAAGACCTATGAGATTAATTATCCTTTTTCCTGACCCGTAAGTACCTTTCATTTTTCACCTGGTCTTGGTCTCATTACAGTTATGTATTCCTCATTTAAAAGACAACATTGTCCACTCTTATTACTGACATTTTCTTAAGGAACAAAATAATAAGCTTTTGTCATTCTTTGACTCAGTTGTCGTAATTATCTGAAATGAGAATTGTAGCAAAAACCCTGACATATTATATATAAACAAATATATTGTCAGTTGTGCTGACTGACAGCTGCCTCTTGCCATGTTATGCAACAGGTCCATGGAGTGTCCACTGAAACTTTGAAGTGAAAGACACAGTACTTCAGGTTATTGGTTCTTCAATGGTTAGTTCTGTGTGTAGATCCATGTGAAGACATCTGGTTTAGTAGCTTTAATGTGGTACCCATGATTTTGTTTTATCTCTTTATTACGTTCCAAGCGAAACTATGCGGAAAACAATATAGAAGGATCACTTAATAGAAAATGTAGTCATTTTACTGTATTTGCCAGAGATTATTATAATCTAACTTGGTTTTCTTTTTTTCCTGAAATAATTCATTATTAAAGGTAACTGGTTTTGAATCTTGTACATGTGAGCTGCTAGGAGGAACAGTTGCATGCAAATGTTCATCGGTCATATTTTTTTCACCTCTATTTCATGGAGTAGAAAAGTTTAGGCTACAGAATTCTTAAGAAATACTGGGTTGGTATTATGGAACACAATGCCAAAAGTATGCCAATAAACAAAAATTCCCTTCAGCTGACTTTCAGAGGCAGAGAGACATAATACTCTCACAGGAAATAGGGTATTTGAGTGATGTCAGAGCATGGATGAACAGGTGGATTAGAGTCTGAAAAGAAAAAAGTGCTTTGAAGAGATAAATGCTGGGTGGGAGAAGCTAAAAAACCGAAAGCATTAACCACAAAGCCTGGGCAATCAAACAGCAGTCACTGGGTCAAGATCCTTCCACCTTACAGAAAGGAATTTCTGTGGCAGTGGCAATGAATTTGTAAAGGCAACAAATCATGATTTTTTTAATGGCGGGTTCAAGATAATTTTCTTTCATCTTAACAAAAGAAGAGTTTTTTTAAGATGTGGGACTTTTCCATAATATTAACAAGTTTAGACAGAGATGAAATCTCACAATGCTATGGCTCCTGGAGTGCCAAATCACATACTGACACTGTTTGACCCCACTGCTTGGAGGGTTCTACAGATATTGGAGAATGCACATTATGCTATGAATATCAAAAAACACAGTGTGGATAATACTTTTTCCTTGTTTCCTAAAATAACTTTGATTTCCATTTTACTAAGAGCCTGATGTGTTTAAATCAGTCTTACTTGTAACAAAAGCTCTCTGAATTTGGAAATTGGCTAGTGTCCTGGGATGACTGTATGATGCTGTATTCCCTGTCATCTGCCCTATGCCAGACATGAATCCTATGCCTTTCTGTGTCTTTAAGGGGTTTCTCAGGAGAGGTGGGAGAGAAGTCAGGGGAGTTTTTCAGAGCAGTTTGTGCTCAAAGGACACACACGCCCCTGTGTTCTTGTGGCGGAGAGGAGGAAGCACCTTCCTGCTTTTCCTCAGCTCTCAGCTGTCTGCAGCAGGGAAGAGAGTGGCATTCTCTGGCTTTTTAGCTAGCTTCTTGTTTGTTAGCTAAAGCATGGAGTTTCCTGGGACTTTGGCTTCTTCTTTTCTTCTGGACTGTTCAGCAACACCAGAATGTCATTGGGAGGCCCCACACCATGGCCTGGTGGGGCCCACGCTGAACCCCAGCTCTGGAGAGGAGAGAGCCATACCTACAAAGAACTGAAATGTTCCCAGGCCTTCTCCACAGCAAGAGATTTTATTATTTAATACTATTCATTCTCTTTTTTTGGTGCCTGCGAGCACCCTGCTTGTCAAATAATTTTTTTTTTTTTTCACTTTCGTCCGAGGAATTTCTTTCTGAACCTGGTGGAGCGGGAGGTGCTAAAAACTGCCTTCTAACAGAGTAATGTTCATTTTGGATGTTTTTCCTCCAAATTTGTCTCAAACCAAGACAAATAAATTGGTGCCCAATGTGACAAAATGTGGTCACAGCCTGCAGAACATAATATTTAATTTTGTGCTTAAATGGTTGCAAAGAACTTTAGTACAGCTGAAAAAGCAAAGTTATGCCATGTATGAATATACACTTACAGAACTGATACCTAAGTTAATAAATTAACAAGAAGTTTAACAATCAATATGTAGGAACAACTAAAAAATGACTGAATCATGTTCTTACCCTCCCTACTCTAAGGGATAGCCAATTACTTACCACTACAGAGGTAACTGAATAGATTATTGTGGGTAATGTCTGAGATAATCAGTGTCCTTAGGATAAGATACTGCCTCAGGGGCACGTGAAATCACACAACCACCTTCTCTTTTACATCTTCATTCTGCAAATAGGTAGGGTGTGATTGCTGAGTCACAGAAGAATGCGTTGGGCCTCTAATGCAATTATGATCCAAAAATATCCAGTATAGGGCCTTAGGCAAGAAGCTGATGGCGTGCCAGAAGCAGGACCTGCAGGGAGCCCTGAGCTTGTTAATACCCTTCTTCAGGTGAGTGATGTTAAACTGTTGACTGACCATCACCATCTCCAGACATTCTGCTGCTGAGTGAGACTGTGCCCTACAATTTATCTTTCATGTTTTGTCTGATCTCATCTATAACACATCATCGTATTGATTCTGTCAAAATGATGATGGCAAATAGCATTCACCAGGAAACTTTGCACGTGATTTTGCAAAAATTACATGTTACTCTAACTTAATGGGAAACAATGGGAACTGCAGAAACTGCACAGGGGAATAAATCACTGCTGGTGAATCTGGCAGTAAAGCTAATTTACTTCTTCCTCCCAAACACTGACGCACTTCTCTTTGCCATTGAAATATTGGCAAAAGAACTTTAACAGATAGAAGAAAAAAAAACAAAAACTCCTCTTTAAGTTATCCTGCTCCATTACTGGGAAAAAACAGAAAAAAAAAATGTATCTCAGCAAAGAAAGAATCATTAGAGGAGGGTAGCAGTTATCACTAAAAAGATCTTTTGCTGAAGGGCTAAAACTACATACTACAAAAAAGAAATTAAACTTCTCTGTGTCTTATCAGCTAGAGTGCATCACCCCTGTCTGTTGCACCCTGTTTTTCAGCTCTGTCCTGCAGCACAGTGGTTTAGGTCTTTTTTCCATCTTTTTTGCCTTCCCATTTTCCTAACAGAAAAGTAGACAATGTGATGTCCCATGAGTTCCTGTCCTACATAAAAGACCCTTCTGAGGCTATGGCTGTTTATCTCATTTCAAATACTAAGTTTAGCCCTAAAGAATTCCTGTCCCATGTGCCAACATTTCCTCTCCCATACTTCAGATTTTTAAAAACACTGCATTTTCCACTTAGTCTTTTTATACAGTCCAGTAATGGATGGTTTAATTTTTCTTTCAGTAGAGAAAATGAACATCTATAGACATTTATAAATGTTCTCCTCCTCTGGAGCGCAGATTATGAGAAAACTTGAAAGCTCTATAATAAATGAAAATACTTTCAATCTTTAAGGAAAACTAATGACTTCCTCCCCTGTAAAAGAGCTGAACCATAGGAATGCTAACATATGGTATAAAACGTGTTGGCACATGAAAAGAAATAAGGCAAAATCAGAAAAAAAACTGAAAAAAAAAGAAAAAAAGAGAACTTCCTAGGGGGAAAAGACAATAAGTCTCAGATCTACAAATGATTTGTCAAGGCAGGAATCACAGAATCATGGAATGATTTAGGTTAGACGGGACCTTAGAGACTATCTGGTTCCAACCACCTGCCATTGGCAGAGACTTCTTCAACTAGACCAGGTTGCTCAGGGTCCCATTAAACCTAGCCATGAACATTTCAGTGATGGAGCATCCACATCTTCTCTGGGAAACAAAATAAACCAAAATTTTAGAAAATTCTCATTTCACTTCACAGTCATCTGATATTTACAGAACAAGATATTTTGTAGTCCTGTGTTTACTCTATTTTTTTTAATTTGGACTTTATATGCTTTTTAAATCTAGAAAATTATCTAATCTAATACAGTAGTATTACACTGCATTGTTTATGTAAAATTAGACCACAGTCTGAAGGGCACAGGTTCTCTTGTGAAAAAAATCTTAGAACTTTTTCAGCAGATTTATATGGGGGAAAGTCCATTGGAATGTTCAAAAAATTAACTCATAACGAGTTCAGTATTTAAAAATGTTTTCTGGGATAATTGGGCGCTAGTTTTCCATCCATATCTTTTGGATTTGACCATCTGATGCTAATTAAATTTGGTATGATATCATACAACAATTACATGTACTTTTTAATAATTTTGGGTTTGGTACTCCATATCTTAGAAAAGGAATTAAAATAAACAAGTATCGGTAATAGAAAATATGAAAAAAACATTTTGCAATATATAACTTTTTTTTGCATACTTTAAACCTGTATGCCTCTGTCAACTGCAAATACTCATTCTTCCAAATATTTCAGACGTTAGTTTTGAACCTCTCCAATACACTATGAACTGCAGAATTCATGGTTTCACACATACAGTAGTTACTGCAACATTCACTCCATTAGTGTCTGCCAGATTCATTTTGGATTTGAAGTCTCCTATCTAAATTGACACCAACTATCCAATTGCAGAACTCTTTACACTTCTGATGTGTCATACTGCATTACATTTTCTGTGTCACCCCCCATCATGTTATATTGTGTCATGCAGAAAAACCAATGTGAGTTGACGTTACACAAGATGATGCGATCTAAAAGATTTAAAGCTATGCAATTCACTGAAGCAGAAAGGTGACACATTGCAATCAAGGTATAAATACCTACTTCCCCTAGAGCATCAATTACCTGCTAAAAACACATACTAGATGACCTTTAAAGGTCCCTTCCAACTCAAACTGTTCTACGATTCTGTTCTTCTATGATATGTTGGATAATTTTTAGAACTTAAGAGAATCTGATCTGAACAGTTTTTGTCATACATAAAATACTAAACTCCAGGAACACTGCATATTTGACTTAGGAGAACAAAAGCAAGGACAATAAAATTAAAAGTTTACCATTTTAAAATGTGTTGTACTAGCAATGTGGATGCTATAGAAAATGAATCATTCCTCACTACATTTAAAAAAGAGAGTAAGTATAATTTTCTTAGTTTGAGGAATTAAAAACTATTTAAGGACCAAAGTGGTAATAACTAATGCTAGTAATTAAATGTATATAAAAGTACTAAAAGAGGTCCAAGAATTTTGCTTCTCAGTGTCAGGGAATATCCATTCCTGATGCTTTAAATGTCTTCTCTTAACATCAGATGCAAGAAATTGGATTTTGATTTTACATATATCATCTTGGCAAATGAGTTTTAAGCTCAAATTCATCAAATTTTAGGTGATGAATGGATGTGTCTAAGTTAGGAGTAGTTCCACAGCCCAATCTTTTACAATTAGAAAGGATAGTGTTAGGGGACTACAAATTTCAGAAGTACAAGGGAAATTAGGTTGGTGCATCCTCGTGCCTATTTGTAGGTACAAACACATGGCCAGCCGCACAGATCAGCTCACACAGACACACTCAGCACTTGCACAAACAAAATTACGTCAGTGGCCACATCCTGCTCCCCTCCCTAGCTGAGCAGGGTGTAGCTGTATTACTGGGAAATATATTTACATTCACACACATATACATGTGCGTAAGGTGGGGATTTTTCCAGCAGCTGGGCTCGGATCTTCAGTCTGCACAGTAGTCTGCCTGGCTGCCCTTCCAGTCTTCCTACTTTCTGACAACTGGACATAAGAGCCCCCAAGCTCCACTCCCTCCTTCCCTCCCTCTTTCTCTCCCTACCCCTCTTTCTCTCACTTCACCCTCTCCCATGAGAACTTTATGAAGTTCAAGAAGAATAAGTTCAAAGGTCCTTTTTTTCTTGTGTGGGGAGATGTGGCTTTTATGGGGTGATGACATATTGCACCGGGCTACTCCTGTGGTGAGTTTCATAGCAGCAGATGGAGGCATTATTCAGCTCCCCCACCTGCCATTGTTCCTCTGTACTCCTTTTTTTTCCCGTTAAGAATCCCTTTTATCACATAACCAAACCAAAGCATGATTCCCATTACAGTAGTAACTAAGCTCAGTGCTTAAAATAAAACCTGATGAAATACAAACTTTGAGTTTATTGCAGATTGTGCAAATATCACAAGGAACTTTGTATTCTCTCATGTTACTCTTGCAGAATGGCTTTTCTGATCAGAATCTGTCCCTTCTTGTAGTTCAGGTGATACTATTTTTGCCTTTCTGGTAACTTTTGTAATCAACACTGTTTCCAGCACAAATCCAAAGCATAGTTCCACATCAGCTACTGTGTGGAAAAAACCCTCTATATCCCAACTGAAACCAGTATTTTTTTCCCCTTTTTTTCCCCAAGTAAAATTGTGAAAAAAACCAATTGTTATTTCTGAAGAAAAATGGAAAAAGATCTCTTCACATGGTATCAAATTTATTCTACACTCTCTTCCAGGTAGCTTTTGATATATGCTGCTATTAAAGGAAAGACAAGTGTGGGGCTTTTTAAAATGACATTTTTTCTTTTGCAAATTATTTGTCAAAAAAATTCTTATCACTTCTCATTCTCATGCAATTGATTAAATAGACAAATTGTGTCTACCTTCACTTAGCAGAAATTGCCAAATAAAAGAAATCCTACTGAAGAATAAGTTTTTTAAAGTGAGTCAGTCCTAAAAAGTGAAAAACAGAAACAGCAAAGATGTCACACATCAGAAAAAATAAAAGGCACATGAAAGAATATAGAACTATTGCAAGGATGGTTTTTTCCTTGTCTTCAAGATCTCAGAAGGAACATTTTTGAAATATTGCATGTCATGCATCATTTAAGTAAAACTTTGCTTAAATAGACAAGAGCTAACTCACACAGGGGGTTGATAGTCAATTTTTTTTCTAAATTATTCATGTGGGAAATTTTTTAATGTGTATCACTAATGTGAGCTGTAAGCATGTAATTGATGAAATCCTGCTTAAAGACCCTCAGGAAGGTGATTTAAAATGGCAATTTGTTAAAATAATGTCTATTAGCTCTGATTCTCCCGTGCTCCTACCAGTTAACACAGCATGTTCATTTATCATTGAACTCAGATTAACTCACTCAAACTATGACCTAACCTTATCAAAGTTACTTCAAATTACCACCCGTTAAACTGACTGTGTGCTCTAGTAGAAATATCTTATTAAGTAAAGCTCACTTTGATTGCATTTCAAGTGTGAAATGATGCTAGAGGTGACTTTTATAATTTCAAAATGTATTCCAAAGTTAGATCTCAAGGCTTATATATTTTCTGTGTAAAATTCAATAAATTATGTATTTTGTTGACAATAATCTTTTATGCACATGGAAAAAACCCCATTTTTCTTTCTCTTTTGCAAATAAGCATAGAGTTTGAAGCAGACATACTGACCCTCAGACACTGCAATGTAAACAAACATTGAGTGGTTTTGTTAATTAAAAATATAAAAGTGTTCAGAAATATTTCCTAAATCATTCTTTACTATCCATTCTAAAAATAGGTACTAATGGACCAGCAAAGGGAGGACATTGGACCTGCATGGTTTTTTATTACACTGAAGAATTGGTTCCTATCAGAGGCCAGAATATTAGGTGAAATACTGACTTATTATGCAGTTAGCATTGATCCAGAAACTACTTATGTAAATACACACACACCTCAGACCTGGCCAGATGACTTATATACCCCATTGCATTTTAAATGGCATTAAACATCTTGTCCAGGAAAAAAATAATCCCCTTCTTATTTTTTGTCCTTACATGTCACTGGAAGTCTACAATCAAGACTGACTTAATCAGTACTGCCACCAACTGCCTTGTGTTTGTCTTGGAAACAACCCCAGTTCCACAGAAAGTTTGTTAGGTTTTTTTCTCTCAGGGATAATTATTGTAAAAGAACTGTATTTTTCTGTATAACCTGGATATGCATAGAAATTCCTTTTTAAGTTATAATGAAGTTTGACAAACGTGGCAATGCAGGGAGAGGGAGATAAGAAAGTCATTAACAACTTTGTCATATAATGTTATTTAAGTGAATGAACTGTCATGTGAAAAGGGGAGATTTCCTTAACCCTTAGTGTTTGATTTGTCTGTCAGTGCCCCAGGAAAGCCAAGACCCTCGTGCCCAACCAGTCTGTCAGCATCCTGTGATGGGGACCCTTCACTGAGCAATCCTGCTGGATCGGAGGGTGGTTTGACTGACTTATTCAGGGACACACATGGATGGCATAATGGAAACCCTTCAGCAGGTCTTCCACTTTATACCAGTATTTCCCCTCTGCTGGTGATTGCCAGCGCCCATGAAAGACTCACACCAACAGTTTACAGAGTATCACTCTTTGTTAATACAAAATTGTGACAGGTTAAGGTTCGAGGATTGTTTGTGATGGTATTTGACTGCAAAAATGTATTCAAAGCAATGCACAGAAAAACTCTAATCCCCAAAAAAATGTTCAGTACCCACAGAGTGTCGTTCTTACCCATCCCTATGAGGGAGAGGACAGGTTCAGCCCATTGCCTGATCCCAGCAGGTACAGTGGAGTCTTCCCTAACTTTTCCCCATTCTCAATATATTTTCATACTATTTCTTTATGTTTAGGTGGAGCTTAAATAACTCTATTCATACACATCTTTGTTACTGATTGGTGCAAAGTTCTCTTGCTTCGCTCTTAAAGGTATAGTCAATAAAACATAAAGCGCTTCCTCAGTGAGGGGTGGTTGTGCCTTGGGGGCAGGTACCTTTGGGATGCAGGTGTGTGCTGTATTATAATTAGGCTGTAATGAACCAAGCTCACCCGAGGAGAGCGATTTCACCAGAGTTGCTGGCTTGGCAGCAAGACAAGCTCTCCTATCTCCCCTGACTGACAGCTGCTAGGGGGTTTATCAGCTGCAAAGTACCATCCAGTTCCCCTTCCTGCAAGGGTTTCAGCAGAGCCTTGGCCACAGGGTTTCCACTCCACTCCCCCTCCATTCCACCCCTCTCAGCAGGTGCTCATGGTTGCAGACTGTGTGTGTGATCTTGGTGGAAGAGGTTTCAAGCCTGCCGACCACATCCCGTCCAGGGAGCAGCAGCTGCATTTTACCGTGTAATTTCTGTACCATTATAACTTCTGTTAGGATGTGAATATAACTTCTCTGTTGCCTCTCATTTTACCCCCAGCCATCTTTACATGCCAACTAATACTATAAATGTGGAAGATAAGATTTCCTTTCAAGGAAGATACACTAGTAAATAGCTAAAGATTCTTAACACAAAAAAGTAAAACTTAGTTTTACTTTAGCTGTTGCCACTCATGCAGTAAAAATGTTATCAGCATTTAACAATTTAAATTCAGTATCTCAAACCTGAAAACAATGTCAGAAACACAGAGCTAAAAAATACATCTAGAATTTTTTGGCGTGCGAGGACAGAACCTCATAAACAGAAGAATGTCTCCTTCCTCTTATCCTTATTGTTTTGGGTTTCTTTGTCTTTCCCGTGAATTTTTTTTTCCTGTTCTTGCTACAGCACCAAACAAGAAAACTACATATGGACCTGTGAATAATAACAGAATATTGATATTGTATGGTGCAGGATTCTAATGTGGAAGATGCTTCTTGTGGAATGCTCAGTGTAATTTAAAATTAAGAGCCTATCCCTATTTTGTTATGAAAAATTTGCCAGTTATAGTCTGACATTTATCTGTTCAATGCATTGATTCATTTTGAATTTGAAATACATAATTTTGTAGGAGTAAATCAAAATTTAAATAATGTAAAGAAAAATTCCATCATGAGTAGAAGGTTCCCATCAATCGCATTACCACTTTCTTAATTCCATGAAACCACTGGAGCCTTGAGAATGTAATGATTCTCACACAACCTCATCAAGTATTGCTAGTACTAATAGGTTAATAGAGCTGATGAAATTGCAGTTTTCCAGGGTCCAAGACCAATATCTTCCAGAAAAAAAGATAATGCTGGAAATTGCAAAAAAAAAAAAATGCAGACTAAACTTACTTACTTAATTACTTTCAATGCTGCTTGAGTCCTGTTTGCTGTTTGAAATTATTGAAGACCAGTGTTAAAATATCCTGTGATAAAGAACCTTTAATTTATTTATTTTTTAATGAAGAGCAAAATAAAGAAATGTTATCTTTTTTGGTTGTTTATGACAACAAAATGTAGTATTTTTTTCCCTTTAATTTCTTTAGTTCCAGGTTAAAAGAGAGAGGGGCCTACTGACATAGAGAAATTGATGGATTACTCTAATAAAGTGCCACAGCCATCACATCTCAACTGCCTGTTATACCAATGGATGACAGGTACACTTGGAAGCATGGGAGATATCATGGTGTCCTTGATACACCCCTGTGTAATAGATGAGGGGAGTCTCTGCAATTCCCATAGAGTTTTACTCTACCTGACATTAAAACTGTGACAACGAGATATGGACAGTCTGGATTCCTTATATAACTCAGATCAAAATGGAATTCTCAACCCAATTATTTTAGAAATATTATATAGTGATTGAACAAAAGCACTTTACTACATTAGGAATATGGAATATAACCTCAGCAAAAGCAGACAGCATTCTCCTTCACTGCGTTCTGAAGGTAGAGAATGAATGCTTTTGTTCAATGAAATTACCCATTACACTGTGATGTTATATCAATTACGTGTAGAAAATGTATTTGCTTCAATGAAAGGATTTTGTTTGCACTGTGCAAGCAACAGCAAGCAGTAATATATTTATAATAACACTGTATTTAAAAATTCATTGGGATATTGTTTGATGTATTGGAATACAGAAAAAAAAACAACCCTCAACAAAAACCCCAAGAAATCCCCAAGAAAATTACAAAGGAAGTTATGTATTTCTAAATGTTTTGCATGCCTCCATTGTTCTATTAGCTCAATATACTTGGTGAATAAATGCTATTAGCATCTTTTTAAACATGAAGGCAAGTCAGATACAAAAAAATTTTTCTCAAACAAGCTTATGTTAGATGATTGTTGTTAATCAAAACCTCACTGGATTGTTTTATATGATTCTTGATATTGAATTATACAGAGTCACACAGACACTGAAATACAATATTAAAGATAATTCTGATTGCTTAATGTAACTGGACTTGGCTGAATTCTTGTGTTACCAGTGCTGGTTTTTGATTGCTCCTTTTCCAGGTATAGCAGAGACTGACTAATAGGAACCAATATTTTTTGCTTTCAGAAGAGCTGAAATTAATTTTTAATGAGGAACATAAAGACTTATCATTTTCTTAATCTGTCTCTGGAGTGGTTACCTGCTATTGTCCAGCATCTATTATAGAAAAATTTCCTGATTTAAATAATCTGTGGTGCAGTATAAAGTCAACCGGAAACACTAGTTTAAGAGAAAGAATGATACCTTTTTCTCCCTCAAGTGTCTTTATCTATGGGATATTAATCCAGGAAGGCTGCTGGCCCCAAACTTGAGTAGAAAATTTGAAAAGTATTCTCTGCATTGACTAATTGGGGTTTTTTCATCCACTGTGTCTTTTTTTTTTTTAATTAATGAAAAAATGTTTCTATGACTCTCTAAAATCCCATTTTAAGAAATTAATAGGATATCCATGAGTACAAAATACAAAAATCTCAAGGGACTGTTTTATAGCATATGCTTTGTTTAGCATATTTTTGTTTGATTTGTCTCTTTATCTTGTATGATGACTTGTTGAAAAGCTTATACAAATTATTAGAAGCTTGAAATCCTGAGTCAGCCACAATATTCCTTCCCCATGCCTTTGAGTGTTTAAATTGATACTGAAGTTCATGTTTTGCAACACTTTTTATCATTTTTGGAAAGGGTTGTAGTTTTTTTAGCTACTTTTTCAAAAGTTACTTATGAGTTAACTTCTGAGTTTTATTTCCTACTATCTGTAATTATTTCTTATCTTGCATAGGGTACTCTGTATTTTTGAACCTGATTCCAGATTGTTAGAAAGGAACTGGATTACTTCTTTTTTTCTAAGATTCCACAGCTATTCTATTCTATATTTCTTGCTCCATACTGGAGAAAAGAAGAATAATTTTTAAAAATAGCTATAACTGATAATATATGGCATGCAACTCCTCCTTTGCATTAAGTATTTTGCCTTCCATCCACATGTGATAATATTTTCTGTGCAGCATGAACACAAAGTCTAAGGTTCTTCTCAAAACTGTAGATGCTTAAATTTGGAAGTATCTAATACAGGTGTTTGCCTATGAAAGAAGGGTTCAATGCAATTGCTGTGACTGTGCCACTTACCTGGAACAGATTCACTGTTTAAAATGATTAAAGGGTTTCCCTGACAAGCAACTGTGTCTCCATACAGGCTTCCTGTAGCTCCTGTGCTGTGCCTGCTAGGCCTGCGTGCTTGCCTCTAGTGTCACTAGACAGTAAAGGGAGTCAAACCCTGACCTGGAACGGCTGTGGGCTGAACTGGTTTCCAGTCTGAGTGCTTCAAGGAACCCGTAAAACAGATTACACCACAAACACATGAAGAAAGTACACTGTGGCTTCACTGAAGGTGAGTCTAGTCATATCTTTTATCAAGGTTTCCCAATAATTTATGCTATTAAAACATGATGATATTTTATACTTCACCGAATTTTAATTGCTTTAGCAAACTGGAACAGCTTCAAAGGACACCTACCCCAAGGCATTGATTTAGTGTATAAAATGAAGGGATGTAAGTCCCAAAGATAATCAAGCAGAATAGGGAATTCCTTCCAAGCACCAAAGATATCAAGGGAACTTTCTAACAGCTAGATTATTAGGTATTTTTGATGCTATCAGAAACTATCAATGCTAATTTTTTTCCCTTCAGAAATATCCTTTAACGTTTGCAAACGCAACTGGACACATTCAGCAGTTGATCCATGCTGAGAGAAAATCTGTCTCGTCTTTCTAGTTCTCTGACCCTTTTCAGTGTCATTTGAGCCTAGGTGAATATTATCAAATATATAAAATGAATGACCCTAAAAAATTTCTTCATATGTTAATTTATTCATTGATTTTACAGTTCTGTAAATCTAGAAGCTTATAATTTTAAGTTTCTATTCCTTAATAAATAGTAGCATTTCTGCTACAGTGACATACCTCTTGGAAAGTCTGTCTACAAAACAGATGAGAATGCACAAATAAATATCTGTGGGTTTTACTAGGATATTAGTGCCTCATTTTTTCAACTTGCTAACCTTAGTCACAAGAACTTTCTTTTTGTATGTCTATATTTTCAAAGGTATCATTCATTATTAAAAGGAGTAGAACTGTGAACTAATTTATTAAGCAAAATGGAGAGTCTGATAGAATAATGCTGAAAAATATTTTATAGTTTTTGCCAAAACTTTTCATTCAAACTGGGATGTAATTTTTGTCATGTATTGTACTGTGCACTTTCTTAAATGTTATCTACTTTCGTCTAAAACTCCTGACTAAACATAAAATACATCTGAAAAGGTATTTTAAAGTCTTCAAAATCAAACACAGTATTTTATTTTTGAGCTACACTGCCAATTAAAATATATGGCCATTAAAAGCATGAGATATATTTCATTTGGCATTGGTAAGATAACATTTTTGACATTTTCATGTACTTCTATTACACTGGTAGCTACTAGGAGTACAAGCTAAATAGTACAGTGAAGTAACAAAAATTAGTAATAACCAATTTTTAGATTTAAAAACTAAGAAAATGAAAATTAGTTAATTAAAATAATGTACATAGATAACAAATACAGTGCAAGAGCAGATGTAGTATTGCTGCTTTTCAAATTTAGAAGGCTTTGATAAGGGAAATTAAGATTACTGAAGTGAAAATTTGCATAGTTGAGTAACAATACAGTCAAAGCTTTAATCATACACTGGGATTTCAGATTGTGTGGCTTAATCTTTAGGATTGCTGTTCCTGTTTCTTGAACTTCCAAAGAAGTTTCTACAAAGTTGCTTGGGATTTGTCCTTAACCTGGTCTAAGTCATTTTAAGTAAAGGTTGCAGAAGTAGATTAAATGTTATATTATTCCTTTTTCGAGGAACATACAAAATAGTCAGGTTTCCCCTGAAGGAAGACTTCGATTTGTGCAAGGTATGAATAGATCATCAGAAATTAATTTTATATGACTTGATAATTTACGTAAGATTCTGTGGTTTCTAAGGAAGATGTGACTGGCAGAAAGCAAGAGAATAAAAGGTTTGCACTGTTTGCTTATCCCTTTCCCTGTAATGACAAAGGTTTGGATTGTATTTAGAACTTTCGTCTGAACTTCTAACTGAAGATAAACATGGACAGAGAGTAAAATTTGCACCATCAAGTTTGGTCTCTGCAGCTGCATCTTCTTCCTGCTGTGATTTAATAAAAAAAACACCCTCAAAATACCACAAAACCAAACAAATCCAAACTAAACCAAACCAAACCAAACCACCACCACCAACAACAAAAAAAACAACCCAAAAAGCAAATAAACAAAAAAACCCCAACCAACCAAAACAAGAAACCTAAAACAAACAAACAAACAAACAAACAAAAAAAAAACACAAAACCATAAAAAAAAAAAAAANAACAAAAAACAAAAAAAAAAAAAAAAGAAACCAAACCAAACCAAACCCACACACACACAAAAAACCCCAACAACACAAAAAACCAAACAGACCCAAAATCCCCCAAACCAGAGAAGTTTTAGTAAATAGTTTGAGGTACAGATCCCTAAGCCAGATCTCAGTGGCTTTTTTCCCACTAGGATCAGCTTATTATCTTATAATTTTGCAATGGATCTTCCTGTTTTAGAGATGAAACAGCAGAGAAAAGGTTCAGCCTGTAACACCAGTGCAGTATGCAAGTAGATATATTTGTTATTATTGCCTCTCTTAGATGTCTTCTCTGCTGCCAAACTGATACAACTTTGCCTATTAGTGAAATTTTCTGATTTTCATAGTTGTTTAACTTAAAAATAATCATTATAGACAACTGGACTGAGTTGTCCAAGCACCTGTTATGTGAATTTATAATTTTCAGAGTACTAATTATGGTATATCCTTGAGCAGGACCCTCAGGCTTACATTTGAAAAGATTTTTCTTTAGCTACACTTGGAATTTGAAAATGCTCAGTACACTAAACCTTGACCATTATGTATGGAAAGGGATCGAAGGCAGAGCTGGAACTCACACTTTGGTCTTCAGAGGTAAGCATTTAAGAGAGAGGTAAAAATGTATGTTTTTTTTTTTTTTAAATCTACCTGCTTTTTTAATATATGTTTTAATGAAGTTTTTCAGGTGTCTGCTTCCTAAGTGACATAATGACACAGTGCTGGCAAGCACATCTAATGATATCAGTCATGAGAGAATGGGATTGAATGGTAGGAAATGCACAGAACAAAATGATGGGGTGGGAGGAGGAGGGATTGTCCTGTCTGATCAGGACACCCTTGCCTTGCTCCAGCTCCTCTATTTCTGTTTCCTGGGGTTTTTTTGTCTATTTCAGATACAAACTTCCTGACAGGCTGCTTGGTGCAAAAATTCAGAGAGCAGAAAAAGTCCCTCAGCTACTCTGCATGAGCTGGATATGTAGGAAAGTGAAAGGCATTGAACAGCTGTATGAGTCTTTCACTCAGTGCTTCCCTTGGGAAGCCCTGCTCAGTGTGTTTGAGTAGGGGGATATTACAGCTTACTTTTCCAGCAGATGTGTGTTTAGCTGGTTTGTACACTGCATTAACACAGAAAAATTCTTAGCTGTTGTAATTCATAATAACTACCACAGATGACTAGTTTATACCTGCTGAGTGCAAATTCCATAGGATGCTCTCATAAGCACTGGTTTTAGAATATTTCAAAGATGAATCAATTTTAGAATTTTAAACACCCAAGATTTAACTTCTTTATTCTGACCATTTCTCAGCTTTCTAGGTAGAAAGTGGTATAACTAAACTTCTTTTAAATAAATTTTAAAAAGATGCTTAATTATGCAATATTACAGATTTGAGGTGCCTGAAAAGAGGAGTACATTTAATTTCTGATCTCTTTCACAAGTTTACCAGAAGCTAGCACACTCTGTAGGAGATATCTATACTGATGACTCCTATGAACAACTGGGTATTCTACAGACTGCCTGGATAAGAATATGGGATTAGCATTCACAGCCTCAGACATCTCATTTGAGATCATCTGCAAATCCCACTGCCCTGAACCAGTGGTCTTTAAAATGTCAAAAGGCTGTGCTTATTGCTTCTGTTTTACAGTGAAGTAAAAAAAAATGCACCTAAATATGTGTAGTCTTCCTAGACAACAGAAGACATTATGTCCTGGCAGAGATATTAGTTGAGGAACATTAAATCTGCAATACTTGAAAAGCTACAAGTCAAGCATTCTATCTAAAATATCATAATATCATGCATACCTAATAGCTGAGTGTTGCTATACTTGACTTTCTAAACACAGCTCAAACTCCGCTCCTCTAATCCTCTGAATGCAATCCCCATGCTGTGTTCTCACACAGACCCAGCAAAATAAGACCTATAGTACACTATGAATTATTTGGCATAACTGAGTTTTCAAATGCAAAGAAAAAAAAAACAAACTATGAGAGGAAACAATGGAGCAAATGGTCTTTTTCAATCCATTTACCTGGAAAATATATACCTGTATCTCTGACTAGATCTAGATCTAGAGCTATATATCTAGAGATAGATCTAGATATATCATTTTTGCAGGCATGGGATTTTTTGGTTTTGGTAGAAATCATGAGAATGCATTTATCAACACATTTATTTTATGCTTTCATAAATGCTATAGAAATTTATGTTGAAATCAAGACTTCTAACACAATACAGTGATCACTTCGTATTCTGTATTGTAGAATGAGTTGTCTTAGCTTGCTTTAGTTAATGAAATTATGAGTGGAAGAGAAGTAAACCTGAAGCCTTACAGTCACAGAAATTTTGTCTGGAAGACATAATCTAGTCTTACCTCCTGACTGAACCAGGACTACCCTTAAGACTGGATTGATTTTCCCATGCCAATTTCCTTCAGGTGTCTGCAAAAAAGGTCCTTAAAAAAATGGCCATTATTTTTTTCAGGCACTGACCCATGGCTGACTGATCTACAGTTTCCTGGTTCCTCTTTCTTGGTCTTTCTGAAGAGAACCATATCTCATAACTTTTTGCAGATGTCAGACACCTCCTCCAGTCAATGGAATATTTCACAAACCACAAGTTCTTTCAGCATCCTCAAATATTTCATGTCGTGTCTCGTGGATGGGAATAAAATCAGATTTCCCAATTAGTCTTTATTGCTCTTGGTTATCCCTCTACTTCCCAATCCATTTTGATATGCCCAGAGATCTGTGATATATGGATGTTTCATATACAGACCCATGTGTACATGCCAACAAGTGCACAGAATGAGCATGAGAAAGATAGAATATTGTAGTCAAAAAATGCAGACTAGGAATAAATGACGGCCTAGAAATTTTTTTTTATTTAGTTAGTAGGAGAGAATTGAACATAATTAATGTTCATTTTGGTATTTTCTTAATTAAACAGACAGAAAGCTGAATATGTTTCCCTGGAGGGAAAAGAAACTGAGAAAAAGTTTCCCTTTTATTAAGAAATAAAACAAGATGTTAAATGGCAGGCCCAAGTAGGAAGTCATGACTTCTGGCATTCCCTTATGAATTATTTTGCTGTAAAGATTAGAAATATCACCCTTCACGTCAGAACCAAACCCATCAGATTCGTATCCAGAGGATGAAGGGAATTTTCAGACTTACCTAGGAGCTCTTATACTTCTGTAATCTTATTATGTAGCAACAGAGTATCTTAGATTCTAACTTAGTGATGGATGTCCAACTGATGGACATCTACCTATTAAATTTATATTTCAAATGGAACAAACACCAGAAATATTTCAAAACACCAGCTGATAAAAAAAGAAATTAAAAAAGGATTTCAAAACTACATATGAACCTCTTTCAAATTTTATGTGACCATAAATCTATTTTTAGCAAAAGATAAAGTGTTACAGCGGCAATTTGCACCACAGTTTAGTTTTAATTGTATTTCTGGCTTTTGTTCAGTTTCTGGTATAATACTTTTGGAGATTGATCTGAAAAATTGTTCCATTAAAAAAAAAGAACAACAAAAAACCCCCTAAAATATTATCTCAATTTAAAATGGAACAGGATTTTCCTAGTAATCAATAACATAATACTTTTTAAAAAGCAAACAGAACTGACGTGATATATTTCACTAGCTTTCTTTCCTAGGAGAAAAATGAAGAGGAAAAAAAAAAAGAAAGAGCCTTATTAAAAAACACAGAAATATTATGTTTAATTAGAAAGATAATATAATCTCATAATTCTGTTGCAACACTGTACTCTATATAAAACCATAAATGTTAACAAAGGTGACAAAGTTTTCTCTTGTAATTCTGTTTAATTCAAGCAGTCTACCATACAGCTGTGTAAAATTATTGGGTTTTTTACATTTGAGAAATCTTCAGTAAAAATCTTTGGTAACCTGTTGAACCATTATGTTTTCACCTTGTCTTGTTGCAAAATAGGGTAGGCTAGCAATGGAAACTCAGAAATGGAATTTTAAAATATAGCTTACATTTATTTGAACCAGTTTTCTTCTTGAGATAGGTCAGTGTAGTACTACACATCAGTAGGGTACAAAGTATGCTCCTTTAATCTAGATGCACAATAAAAATAATTAAAATAAAAACCTGTTCTCCCTAAAAGTGATATTTATGGTCTCGTGAAGTAAAAGTAGTTCCAGAAAAGTAGGTTAATTCAACATTTTAGATATCCAGGTTGTCTGGTAACAATTTAGATTTCTATTTGTGTGCTGCTTGTCTAAATTTTCATTACAGTCAGTGAAAAACTAAATTTGCAGTCAACAGAATTTACCTTTTTTAAAAGCAGACATACTTGACCAAAACCAAGTATATTAAAAAAAAACAGCTCCAAATTTCAGAACCAAGCTTTTTGACAGAATATGCTACAGAATTTTGCTCTCCTTTTCTTCAGAAAGTGTACAGTTTGAATTCTAAATCGTAAACAGGATCACAGGATAGCCAGGTTGAAAAGCATCTCTGGAAACATTGTAGTCCTACAGAAAACAGGTCAGATGGAGCAGGTTGCTCAGAATGGCATTCAGTTGGGTTTTGAATATCCTTAACGGTGCAAATTCCACAACCTCTCCAGACAACTTGTTCCAGTGTCTGACCACTAAAAAAAAAATTATGATGCGGTGTAATTAGATGGTACGAATGCTTTTTGTTAGGAATTAAGGTATCAGTGTTAATGTAAAACCATTCAGTGAATGATATTTTATACCAAATAAATAAACACAACACCTTGAGAGGAAGAAATGATAAATAATGTGAGAAAAGTACATGTCTAATCATAAAATCACATCAATGAATATAATGCATTCTGAATTTGTATTCCTTCACCTTATAGTCACAGTTTTAGCAGTCTGAGAGAGCACCCTGCTTAGCAGTTTCTAGCCTCTTGAACAAACTGAAGCACAATGAGCATTAGCATTAGTCGAGCTGCACACACAGGAGGCTGTGTGAGGGCCAAGCAGCAGTCATCAGGCTGCACAGTTTCACATTTTAGATGCTTGTCCCTTAGCACCAAACCCAATATCCGAGAGAGGAGCTAGGAACTAATTATGTGAGAGACTTTTAGACATAACCAACAGGAAATGCTGAGCACAGAGAGAAATCCAAGTTCCTGCAATTCTCTGGGAACTACAACCCCCCAAAAAATGATGCTTCAAGAAAAGTTTCCTTTTTCCTACCTCAAATTCACTTTTGAGAACCAAGCCTTGCAGCATAAAATTCAACAAATTTGCTCTGCAAGATGTGTTCAAGACTCACTATTTCCAAAATTATTCCAAGAAAGAAAAGGATGATATTTTAAGGCAGAACACTCATGACAGATCTGGGAATTGTAAACCTAGATTTGTTTGAAGCTCATGTACTTTACAAGTGCTCCGTGAACAGAGACTCTGAGTTTACTGATTATTCTGGGAAATCACTTATGTCCTTTCCTTCTCTTGAATTTTCTGTAAAATAAGCAAAGATCTTGTAGGGATAATCATTACCACAAAACCAAGTGGTCAGACTTTTATAAGGTGAATTGCCACTCCTTCAGCTATGACAGCCTCTTATGAAGCAACTCTCTTAAAGCACACTGAGAATATTCTAAGCATCAGGCATTCAAAATCTTTGCCATTGTTATGGCAATACTATGCTTTTGCAACTTATGACTACATCCATCTTAATAACTAAATTGAAACAGGGTTCATTCTCTAGTCTTGGCAGCATAGAAATGCTTTTTCCTACAAAGTTATACTCTCTTACCTCTTAGAATATAATGATTGTATTCAAATGGAATTGCTGTTAACAAAGCTACCTGGGGTTTTTTTTTGTGAGAATGTAAGTTGGCCTCAGGAAAAAGTGCCAGCAAACTCCGAACAAAGATTTTAGTGTTATGGAGAAGCATATGCCAGTGCTGAATCCTGTAGTCTTGTCCTGTTTAATTTACTATTGCAAATGTAAACACCAGGGTTTATACAGAAGTTAGAACTTATAGTTATTTCTCAAGCAAGATAGTTACAGATATTTAAAGACACTACTATGTAAGTATATAGATTTTGCAAGATGATTAAGAAGCACTGCTTAATGAGTAATAGCTTCTTTTCCAGATCGTATATTTGAACGTTGCCCTTCAATTCCACCTACCCTTTTTAAATGTTGCTTTTTCTTCTTTAAATATTTCTACATTTTCTCGAAGTTTTCAACAGAATATATGTGCAGGGTGCTGTGGACTTCAGGAGACCTTGACAATAATCCTTATTGGATGTAGGGTTCATTGCTTTGCTCAAGGCTCTTGCATGACTGCCAGAGATCACATCGTTTTCTACTAATCTCTTAAGGACGCTCAAAGGATTAATTAGTTAATGTGTTTTGAAGCACTTTGAAGATGAAAAGTGCTAAGCATTACGAGGAAAGAGGTTGGGGAGGGGAACTGGGGTTTGACAGGTAGCTGAAACACAGCTTCAAAATCTCTCATTTGTTATTAAAAGCCTTAATTCTCTCTGAATTATCTATGATCTGGGTTTCAGAACAGTAAGAAAATCTTTAAAACATCACCCTACTTCGTTTGAACCAGATGAAGGTTACACATTTCCCCTTTGTTCTTTCTCTTTAATTAATTGTGATAAATACAATGGAACTTGCTGTTCAAAGAGTTTCAATTGCTTAAATGTTACCTTGTAATAAATATAAAACACTGTATGCTTGCATGACTTTCCAAAAGCTTGCAAAATGGAGAAAAGAATTGGCAGTGTGCCCCAGGAGGAATGGGAAAAGCTTTGAAAGCACCCCCATTGCAGCTGGAGCACTTCAGTGGTGTTTCACTTTATGCCTGAAGTTTGCTGGATCAAAAGAACTAAAACCTCACTATTGTTGCTCCACAGACTTCTACACTTTCAGTGGTGGGGCCATGGTATCAAAGGAGTTAGGGTTTGCAGTTTGGAAGGTGGAATGTGCGTAATAATATTTAAGAATACAAGAAGAATGGAGTTTAAAACTGCTCCCTTTTTGTTCAAATGCTGAAGCTGTGGGCACAGGCTTTTGTGTTGTACGTGACTTCTCTTTATCAAAGCACAGGTGCCTTTATCCCAGAATTCTGCATCTAACTGTGATCAACAAAAGACTTTTGGGAAAAATGGGTTTTCCAGACATAACCTCTAGGCTGAGCTTTTTTGAATGCGCTAAAGAAGACCAATCATAAACAGTTTTCCGCTTCTACTTGTAATGGAATGTGTTTCCACCTGTACTGAGAGTAAATGGTGTCCAGTCTTTTGGACAAGTCCTGCCTCAGATTCTGCTTGAAACTCTAACAGGTTAAAAATCAGCCCATGTATCACAAATATGCATATGCAAGTAAGTCCTCATCTAATAGAAGTTCAATATACCTGCCCTTACAGACTGCTAGTTTATAAACATTATAATAATTAAAATAGTTAAAATAGAGATAGAACTTTTTTCTTAAAAAAAAAAAAGGAAAGCAAAACCAAAACCAACCAACCAAACAAACAAATAAAAACAAAAAAGAATTAAGATTGAGAAATATTTCTCTTGGTAGTAAGTCAGTTATGCAAAATGGCATTATAAATTTATTTTTAGAATGTCATAACTGAACTTCAAAATAGGTATTCTTCATCGTCTGTCTTTACTTATGTCCTTTCATATGACTTCATGACTTACAAATTCAAATGAGAAACCAAAATAAAATGAAAAGGCAGGAAGTTTCAATATTCCAACATGACATAGACATACACGTTTATGTAGCTTGGAGTTTTTGGTGGTAGTTCTAATATGTATAGAAGCAGGCAAAAAATCCCCATGCTGTCAGTATTTCTAAAAATGCTTTATCTTCTCTAGTTTGATCACAAAAGACAAGAAGACTATCTCTTCACACCCTGCCTAGGTGATAAATGTATTTTAATGGAATTACTTATAACACCACTACTAAAATCACAATGATTAAATAACTCTGTGTTTGAACTAGTGAGCTCCTCTTGATAAAAAAAAACTACCTCAAAAATGTTGACCAGATGATTAAATTACCTTTACAAATACATCCTCTCACATATGGTGGCCACACCTTTAATTTTAGAGTGGCTTTAGACCCTCAGTAAGCAAACCTATTAAACAATAACAATAGCAATAACAATAACAATTATTGCGGTTTTTGGTTATTATTATTATAATTAAAAACCCAGCAGTACCTATAGTATTGCATATCTCCTTAGGTATTTATTTGTCTGGCAGACTGGAAGATGCTTCTGTTCTGTTAATGTAATTGGTGTTTTGAAATATGTCAACAATTACTGTCTATAGTAACATTTTTTGCATTTTATCTTTGCAAAGTTGATCAAATTTTATTTCATCATTTAAAATTATGTTAATCAAAAATGCTTCTTTCTTCTAAGGTCTTAAATGCAAAGACAGTCACACAAAATAAAGTACTTACAGTGTTAAGTTTCAGCCAGCAGAATATTTTAGGATTGGATGTAAGTCAAAATTTGAAATGCGCAGTTTTAAAAATCAGGAGGTGAATAGTAGTGCTAGAATGGCAATATATGATCAATAAAATACTTGTTTGGACTGGTAACTTTTCTCCAGCATTGATCTGTAGCACAGGGTATGAGAACAAGCAAACACACAGGGATAGTTCCAATCAGTATGTAGTTTAGGCACTTTTTGCACAATAGGTAGTTGTGATTTGGTTTTTTCTTCCATGGGTCTGCTTTGTTCCTTTTTGAGACTCCAACAGTTTTGTTATCAACAGTATGTGTTTGACAAGCTGTTATGTGAAGCAATACATCCTTCTAGTAGCTTTCCATCTCTCAGCTGCTATGAATCTACACAGCTCATGCTTTCTAAACGTGTACTTTCTAAACAGTACTTAACTGCAGCATCGTAGTTTTTAAAAGCTGCCTGATCTGAGCAGAATGATTCAAATTCTATACAGTTAGTTTTAGATATCACACACTTATCCCATTTAGAAACAAATGACACTGGCCTGTGTCCCCCACAAAGTGCCAGATCATGAGCTGAAGCACTGGCCCATATCACTTAACTGCTAGCCTAATCCCACATGTGTCTATGACTCATATCAGCTGACACTATCTACTTCAGATAAATTGTCTGGAGGATAATATACGTTGAGGACCATTCCAAGAGCTGGGAGTGACCTGCCTGTTTTAAGGGTAAACAGAGTTCATAAACTTAAATGTAAGCTAGGATACAAAGTTTGGTCTCAGGGTCTAAGAATGTCCATGGCTGAATGTGGACATATGAGATCAGACTAAATGCATTTTTAGGTAAAATTCTCAGACTTACAGATTTTAAAAAAGCAACACAGAAATGAATCAATGTAAGGGTAACTTTATTAACCTATATCTTTGTCATTAAGAATCAACAAGATGCCTACATATTAAATGCTTTTTATTACTGAGTAAAAACAACTATATAAATACATTTTCTTAGCCTATGAGTCAGTACAAATAATAACAGTAAACTAAGCCTTACAACTAACTGAGCGGTATGGCCTGTTCCTATGAAACATTTTATCTTGATGTCATGACAATGGTCCATGCCATTTGAAATGAGGAGTGATAATATTTGAATAAATACTATAGGTATAGCTTAGCTGAATCACTGTGTGTGCTAAAACTGCTGAAGTCCCAAGTCCTATATTAATTGATTTCTTTAATGTGTGCTAAAATATTAGCCAATATTTCATTTCATTGCCTTCATAAATCTAATACAAAGCTATTCCACCTGAATCAAACACATTTTATCCCAGATCAAAATCTTTCCATTTGATTAAGGCTTTGCTAACACATTTTAGTCTTTCACCTTAGTTTTGCCACAGATTCTGAAAAGATATTTGACAGAATATATTGAACATTCCTGGGTTTATTGGAATTTTTTTGAGACTCTGACTTTAGGAAAGCATTTTGCTTCTGAGTCGACAGCTTTATTCCAACCCCAAGGCATCTGTGATAATTAATAACTATGTCAGATCAGTTCATTCTAAACAGATGTGCTATGCAGGGTTTTTCCTTATCTCCCCTGTTTTCTACCTTGGTAAGTGACCTTTATTAAATTATGTTTCAAACCAGGAATTCATGACATTCAGATTCCATAGGGCAAGATGAGAATGCCATTATCTCAGCTCATACAAGAAATTGTATTATTCTATAGTATTCTGAGTGTATCTGACTCTCAGGCTTTTTGTTTTGTATTTTAATGCAGGTTTTGGTGGAACAAACATTAAGACCAAGTCAGGATAAAATATTCCTCTTTCAATCAATTTTATTTCTCTCTCTCTTTTAAAATTTTTTTTTTTTCTCTTTTTTTTTTTTTTTTTTTTTTTTTTTTTTTTTTTTTTTTTCTTTGTTCAAGTTAAGGTATACAAATTGGTTTTATCTCCCTGGTGATTATATACACGTTTCCTTCAACATTTAAAAGATTGCTTCACTTTTTTCTCATTTCTTCTTATTTATTATCTAAACAGGAAACTTTTTCTTTAAGAAATGTATTTTAGAGATGTTATGGATGGGTGTTTTATGCACTAATATTTCATACCATTTTGTTCTCCTACCTGAAAAGCAGCAGGAATAAATGTGAGTGTCAGGGATCTACTTGTCTTTCATATATGTTTAGTGCTTTTTTTTTTCCTGTGGCTTTAAAATGAAATAAGGGAGAAATTAATGAATTGGCCAAACGTTTTACAAAAAAATTGCTAGAAAAGAGTAAACTAACCCATCTAACCCACCAAGAGCATCAAGCCATCAGGTCGCTTTACAATCAGATTACATTTAAAAAACCTTCTCCTGCTTGGACTCCTCTGTTTGAGCCACAGTTGCTGACAAGAGTCTGCTCCAGTGAAGGCTTTCCACGAGCTCAGTTTCCTCTAGGGCACATCCACTTACCACACTGTGGGATACTCCATGGGCTGCAGGTGGATATCTGCTTCCCCGAGGACTTCCATAGACAGGGGGACAACCTACTTCACGGTGATCTTCTCCACAGGATGCAGGGGAATCTCTGCTATCACACCTGGAGCACCTCCTCTACATTGTCCATCTCTGTCCTCGGTGTCTACAGAGCTGTTCCTTTTCTCATGCTTTTTTCCTTACTCCTCACTGTTTGTGCAGTGTTATTCCAATTTTAAATACATTTTCCCTGAGGTGTAACCCTCGGGCCCAGAGCCTAGAAGTGCCTGCAGTGTGTCAGATGAAGACAGCTGGAACCAGCATGGCCAGGGCCAGCCCAGCCTTAATTTCACCCTTCTATATGCATATATATATGTTGTATGCACATTTTTTACTGTAAATGTAATTAAAATTATGAGAGTAGGAGAGTATTAGGAGAGTACAAGCAACTTTTTGGAGATATCACGTACTAACATTTTTTTTATAAAAAGTATCATCACCTTCATGAAATTCTTATGAATTCAGCCCTTAATTTTAAGTGTTCCTACTTTAGTTATTGCCTTGAGAGAGATTGTACTGTTTATCAACTCCTGACTTATTTTGCCATTTTTTTTAAGTGTTCTTCTACATTTTAGTTTAACCCGATAAGTAGATGTGTCATTAATCATGTGGATATGACTCAAAACCAACAAAAAAAGGAAAAGAAAATGTTGGGGGAAAAAAGTAGGACAATGTCATTACTATAAAAGCCATGCAAAAAAGATGGCCAGGGAGTAAGAGAAAATTTAGAAAAGATATTCCTAACCATGTTTTTTAACAAACTGATTCCATGCTTCAAATTTTTATTTATTTACTTGGTTGTGTTTTCTCCCCTTCTGAAGTTACAGCTGGAGAGGTAGTTTCTCAGCTGAGTACATTTAGTGCATTACAGCATACAAACACATTGGAGTCACCCAGACAATTATGCAACCTTCTAAACCTGTGTAAATGATTAGAATAAACCATTCCAGTGCATTTTAAGGATTGAACACAGAACCTGATCTCCTCTATAGTTATGTAGAATCCTTTGCTGGAAGAATAAAGTCCAGACTTTGAAGACTAAAAGAAGAACTGCTACATAGATATCCCATATTAACCTGAAGTATATTACTAAAGGTTGAAGCCATAAAACATTTTTACCCCCTGCATAAGCATCTATATTTGTTTTATGTCTCTGAGAAATTATTTCTTTAATTTTTCCTCATCGCTGGATGGACCTTTGAGGGAAGATGAATAACAGCATAGTAAAATTTTCCTTTAAGCTTTGTTGGAAAGAAGATAAATATATTTAATCACAGATAAGCCTGGAAAGCCAGTGTAGTTTGCTTAGAAAGGTTGAAGGAGAAAGCAACCTGTTTTATTCAGTTTGTGAATATATAATTCCTTCATAAATTTTTAAAAGGTACAGATCAGTGTTAGTAGCTGTGTTCACTTTTAAATGATATCTGTGCAGTTTTGTGTTTGGATTGTTTGCCTTCTCTATGATTGTTTATGTTTTAATAGTTTAGGTATCTAAGACATAGTTTTAAATGCCTTATGGGTTGTCTGCCTGAATAAGGATCACTTGTTATCTCTTTATCTTGAAAGAGGTTGGTCTCCTAAAGTAATAATTAATTTTCAAATTTCATTTTTGTTTACTTACAGCTTCCTCCAAAATTAGTAGATCATTCTTGGTTCCTTTTCTCTCTGTAAAGTATGTGTGGTTATTGTATTTCTGATTTTTTACAGGTCAAGCAATGTGACATTGAACATACTTGGAAGATTAAGTGAAATGTATAACTTAGCAAGTTATCTATTTTCTGACAATTTATCCTTTTTTTTTTCCTCACAGCCCCAAGTCATATTTAGTTCATCTCTTTAGCTTGTAAAGCTCAAGGTTAGAGCAATGTGAAGATGAACAATGATAGAAAGCTAATATACAGTAATTTATCTTATTCTACTGGTTTGTAGTCCTTTTCGATTAAAAAAAAAATCAAAGTTTCTGGAAAATTTTAAAATAAAAACTGTAATGAGATAGATCATGAATGGTTGAATGTAGCCCTGTGGGCTCTCCAGTGAAATAGCTGAAAAAATAAATAAATTAAATAAATACATTAAAAAATAATAGTTTCACTAAAAAAAAAGTTGAACCTTGCTGTAAATTTCCAGAGGTTTCATTCCTTCATTTTTTAACATTAATTATTCTATTTCTTTGGAAAAAAAACCCCAATCTCATTATGACTTCTTTTCATATCTATTAAATAAAGAGGAATAAAAAGCATTGCATATTAGAATTACTCTAAAAGGAAAAGTGGAATGGAAGAAAAAATAAAATCTCATATATAATCTGGGGCTTTAGCATATCCTAAGAGTGTAAAAGTGCATTAAAAAATCCATTAATCTTCTTTGGAGGTTTGCTTACCAGTTCTAACAAGATCTCTTTTATTTTGGGTTTCAGCTTACTCACTGCTTAGCATTTAAGATAAAAAATCAATTATGACTCCACTACCTTTTTTCTTGTTAAAATGGCAAACCAAATATTTGAGAAACAGTGAAATATTTTTTCTGTCTACTTGGAAATTAATTGAGACTAGTTGAAGAAACATATAAGCTATCAGTTTGATTTAATTGCCTGAAGTCTAGAAAACTCTCACGCCATTTGATATGGGAACTACTCACCAGTAGTATACCTGGACTTCAGTAAGACCTTTGACCTGATTGCACATAATATTCTTGCCACTGAATTAGAGAGTTATGGATGTGAAGGATGGACTGTCAGGTGGACAAGGAGGTGGTTGGATGGCCACACCCAGAGCTGCAGTCAATTTCTCAATGACCCAGTAGAAAGCAGTAAAAAATGGTGTCCCTCAAGGGTCCATACAGGGTCCAATATTATTTAGTATCTTCATCAATGGCACTATAAAGTGGGATTGAGTGCACCCTCAGCAAGTCTGCAGATACCACCAAGCTGAGTGGTGCAGTTGCTATTCTAGAAGGATGGGATGCCATCCAGGGGAACCTTGACAGTCTAGACGAATTGTCCATATGAGCCTCAGGAAGTTCAGCAAGGCTAATTTTAAGGTCATGCACCTGGGTAATTCCACGTACCAATATAAACTGGGGGATTGATGGATTGAAAGCAGTCCTGGGGAGAAGGACTTGGGAATACTAATGGATAAAATTGGACATGAGCTGGCAACGAGCACATGGAGCCCAGAAAATCAACCCATATCCTGGTCTGCATCAAAAGATGGGTGATTCTCCCCCTCTCTTCTGCTCATAGATTGTTTTGGATTATGCATAAGGAAGAAAATTTTTACAGTAAGGATGGTGAGCTGTTGGATCAGGTTTCCCAGAGAAGTTGTGAGTGCCCCATCACTGGAAGTCTTCAAAGTCATGTTGGACAGGGCTTTGAGCATCCTACTCTAATGGATGATATTCCTGCTGAAGGTAGAGGGGTTGAACTAGATGATCTTTAAAGGTCCTTTCCAACTCAAATCACTCTCCGATTCTATAAAATGTGTCTGTATTTATTCATCCTGTTTAGCTTCCAGATTTTGGTCTAATGGATCTAAATCAGCTATGGGTTCACGATTACATTTTCCAACAAAAAATAAATATTTTGTATATTCTACTGTGTCATAGACAGGATTACACATAAAGTTTTCTCTTTTTAGGTAACAGAATTTAGTCCTGTCTACATACTAAGTTCCTGTGCTGAAATCTTCCAGAAGTTACAGTTTGGGACCTGAAGGATCTGAGCTTCAGACCCTTCATCTGAAAGATTCATAGAAGTATTTTCTATGATTTTTCAAAGCTAGTGCTATAGATAGATAGTCTTAGAAACAGAAGAAAGTGTTTTAGTGTTTTTCACAGATTGGACTGTTGCTTATGGTAGGGTATTACTCTTTCTTCTTCTTTTCCAGAAGACCCTATATATCCTGTATAGTGTATGCATTCAATTCAGAGGACAATGAGAAATAAATTCATTCTTTTCCTGAGGCTTGGAAGAAATTAAATACCACTTTTTCCCCCACATCCATATTGCAAGTGTTGTTTATCTCAGGATCATTTAGAAAATATGTGGTGAGAACAATATATACTGCATAATGTCATGGTGAAGTGGAACTTTCCGTTTGGAATATTTTTCAAATACACATGATAAGTAAATATGTACTTTAAAAAGTTGATTCTCTGTACTTCACAAGAAGGATCATTTTTACAACTGAGAGTGGATGACTGAGGTCACACTTGGTAGTAGTAAATTTTTTATTCTCTTCCCAAAAGGAAAATGGCATCTTAGTGCAATCATTTTAGATGTATCCATGTCAACCCTGTAGTTGAAAAATAAACCTTGGGGAAAACAAACCTATCACCAGCTTTTGTGTTCTACTGTGAAAACACTGATAACTTTATAATTGAGGTGACATTGGCAAAAAGCCTATGCATTTTTTTCTTAACTAAGACAGTCCTCTGATCCATGTGGGACTGTTTGAGACTTTGCAACAAATCAAAAAGAAATTTGGGGTTTGTTTTTTGTCTGGGTTTTTGTTTTGTTTTTTTGGGGGGGAGGGGTTGTTTTGGTTTTGGTTTTTTGTTTTGTTTTGGGGTTTTTGTTGGTTTTTGTTTGGTTTTGGTTTTGTTTTTTGGTTTTTTTTAATTTTAATGAAAGAGACTAGAGCACTCTTAATAGAACAGTAGGGAATACGAAATGGACCTAATATGTAACCAAATATTTAACTATTTAAAATATAATTAATTCAAATCCCTCAATTCTTGTTTTATTAAACTTGCCTACAGCACAGAAGAAACGGAAGTTGAAATGGATGACAGGGAGCTGGGAACTATTACTGCAAAGTCTCAGGTGGGTGTTTGACATACTGAGAGAAAAGTAGCCACCTGTGATTCAGTCAGCTGTTAGGGTTATGAGTGTTTGGTCTTCGCTATGACTGGGGTTTTTTTTGTTTTATTTATTTCATGATGAAAGTCATGAATGTTTGATGACTACTTAATTCTGAAGTCATGTAAGTGTCCCTTATTTTACCTGTGAGCTGAATATATTAGCCATAAGTATCTAGATTATACTAATGATAGTTTTCTAATCTCTACAGCCCTGCCCTTTGGATTTTGGGTTTTTCGCTCTCTTTCAGTTTCTGAGTGATGAGAGTTGGGTTTTTTTTTTTTAATCTGACTTTTACAGTCAGAGTTGATAAAAAAATTCTTTCTGTTCCTTTCTTTATATATCGCAAATAATCTAAAAAGATTATAGGAAATAAACACAAATATGACAGATACATCTATCACCACTGGCACATCAGATGGTGGGTGATAATGACATGTTTCTTCACCTGTTTAAAGTGATGGAAAGATTCTATATCTTGATACAAGGAACCAATCTTTCCTCTTATTTTTCTAATGTATTACATTAATGGAAAGTTCAAAGCAATAGAATTGACCTTGTACATCTAAAAATAATTTCCCTGAATAGAAAAAGGAAAAAAATCCTCTTCTTTCTGAAGGCAGGCCATTGGAGAGGATTTGCTCTGAGATCCAGGGAGACTAAGAATGAGAAAAGGACAGACAGTCTCTGGGGACAATACTAGTATTGTATGTACTGGCAGAAGATTACATTTTAAATAAAATGATACCACTAGGGAACTATAGAAACCTAGAATGAAGCATAGACCAAACATACAGCAAAAGTAAGGAATTCAGAGCTCAATTTTTACCTGGAAAGTTGAATAAAATGCTAGATTTAGTAAAGAAAATGGACACCTAAAAGTTATCTGATCCTAATCAAGGCATACCTTATCGGGCAAAGAGAGAAAAGGACATATAATAATAGCAAAATCTACAGGCACACAGAACAGAAAGAAAACTAAGTTCTTTATGCAACTTCTAAGAGCTCACAGAAAATGCTTAAAATGTTTGAAAGTAATCCATCTAAAAATCATTGTTGTCTTACTTAAGAAAATTACCTGGTGTGAAAGATAGCTCAGAATTCACTCACCGTGAGAGCTGATGGTGGTGAGAATATGCTTTTATACTATTTGGCAATGTCACCTTGAGGTAATGGTCACTGAGCAGTAGCAGTTCTTCTTGAGAAACTTTCCTGCCCACAGCTGAGCTTTTATTCACTGTCATTCAGCCGAAGTCCAGAAATGCACTAATGAAAAGGCGTCTATATTTATTAGCAGACTGAAAGTCTGGAAAGGTTTCTTAAGAGCAACATGTGGTTTGTATATGCCTTTAATGCCCAGGTGAACCTCATGAAGTTCAACAAGACCATGTGCAAGGTGTTGCACCAGAGCTGGGGCACTCCCCAGAATCAACAAAAGCTGTGGGATGAATGGATTGAGAAGAACCTTCTTAGAAGGGCTTGGGAAAACTAGTAGATGAAAACTGGACATGAGCTGATAATACATGCTTGCAGCCCAGAAAGCCAGTCAAATTCTCAGCTGCATCAACAGCAGTGTGGCCAGCAGGCTGAGGAGGGTGATTCTGCCTCTCTATCATGCTCTCATGAGAACCCACCTGGAGTGCTGTGTCCAGTTCTATGAAACCCCAACATAAGAACATGGACCTGTTGGAGTGAGTCCAGAAAATGGCCACAAAAGTGATCAGAAGGCTGGAAAGGGACGTTTCTTTACCAAATTCTGTAGTGACAGAACAAGGGGAACAGTTTTAAATTGAGAAAGCGTAGGTTTACACTGGATCAGAAAAAGAAATTCTTTACACTGAGGTTGATGAGACACTGAAACAGGTTTGCCAGCAAAGCTGTGCATGTCCCATCATTAGAAGTTTTCAAAGTCAGGTTTGATGAGGCTCTCAGCAAACAATCCCAGTGGAAGCTGCCCCTACCCTTAGCAGGGGGGTTGCAACTAGATAATATTAAAGGTCCCCTCCAACCCAAACCATTTTATTATTATATTTCATGATTCTATGATTCTATAACCTTCCCCTATATCTCTAAGTTTCAGGGGATTTTTTGTTGTATTGCATTTTAAAACTTGGCTTAGAAGCCTTAAAATAAAATAGAAAAGATTGAGCATTTATTCTAAGAAAGAAATTGGTCAGTAAAAAAAGATAAAGTAATTTTTTACAGTGTAATTGGTAATAATTAATTAATAACAGAGTAAGAATAAAAATATATCTGATGAAGTCTTATTGGTCAGATTTAAACCTAAAATGGAAACAACAAAATGTGGGTGTCCAAACACAGGCATCCTCACATGTACTAAGTGCTTGAGCTCTGAAAGTATAACTGATAGATATTCAATTCAGCTGCCTAACCATATCTGTTTGTTATTATTTGAGATAGTCTATGGTATTTGAGACATCCACATATATATTTCAGAGCAGAACTTGTCATATACAATATGAGCAATCTGCTCAGCACCAAAGATCCACAAGAGAACCTGTAAAACTCTCAAGTATCTCACAGAGCAATGGAAGACCTTTATTTTTTTGATCACTTTCCATTTTTCTAAATGTTTTCTGTTTGACATTTAGTCGGCATTAGTCTTCATTATATCTCCAAGTGTTGACACCAAATCAAAGCTTCTGCAGTTGATGTGTCCCTTAAGAAAAAATATGACTCCATTAAATTGTTCTATTGTTCCTGAAGGTGAGCATAAATTCCATAAAAAACAAGAAATGTAACCACTGTTTGTTCTATTTGAGATGTTTGTACTTTTATCTTTTTCATGCTGATTTTATTCCCCTTTAATAATGGAAGAAAAACACAATCATAATGCTAATGTTAGATACTGTCCATTCAAAGTGCTGACATCCCATCAGAACCATTACAAAAAACCAGTGAATTTATTAGGGCTAATATTTGAAAGTGATCTAAGGCAAATGAGAAGAGGAAGAGCATGGGACAGCAATTTTTATTCCTGGTGCTGGAATTTCAGTAAGAATTGGAGTCCATCTTTTGCTTAATTCAGTCCAATTTTACCACATGGGAAGTGTGCTGTCTCTTTGGCCATACTGCATAATCCTTTTATAGGGAATTTTCACATTGTATAAAGCACATCAGTATTTACATTTAGATTCTCAGTTACACTGTGAATTAATTCTTCCTTGATGTATTTCTCAAACTCTTAAACAAAAATAGTGTTCTGAAAACATTAAGAGCTTGTGTCTAGAGAAAGAGAAAAAAACCTCTTTCTTACTCTTGTTATATGCCAAGCTCAAATTGCAGAGGAGTTGACCTACTGGCTTTTTAGGAACTCGCTACTCAGTGTCAATAGTGACCAGCTTAATTAGAGTAATTTTAACCAGAATTTCCTCTATTCTGACTGAAGAAATGAAAATGCAGAGATACCTTTTTACTTTTAGTGAATGATTCTGTCATATCTTTGAGTCATATCAGAACTGAAATTTGGAACACTTGGTTTCTCTCGTAACTCTAGATCTGAATTTTCATGTCAGATATCTAATAAAACATAAGCAAGAATTAAAATGATGAAACACTTTTTTCAGAGTGCTCTTTTTCAAACTCTCTGCTGTAATTATAGAAATCCTGTTAACTTATGTGTATCTTTCTTCCAAGAACCTTTATACATAATGTTAGTATTTCTTCCAAGAATTGCATGTACAGCAGCTAATAGCAATGCTTTTATCCACTGCTTTCAATACTGACTGAGAGAACATTGCTTGCTAAGAGCAGATAAAAGTGAAATGGTCATAGTGGTGCTTGTCATTAGAACACAATGAATTACAGGCTTATTGAGTAAATACCTGATGCATTAGCCAAATTCCAGTTACTTTCTGACTTGCATTTTAACTGCTTCTTAAAATGAGACAGCTGATGTGACACTCGGGATACAGTGGAGATCCAGACCCAAAAACCGATACCAAACTACATACATGAGAAGTGTCTCAATATAATTGTCAAGCATAGCTAGAACTCTTTAGAAACCTGATCATGAAATATATACCCAGTGACCCTCGAAATGTGGATGACAAGATTGAACCTAGCATACGGGAAGCCTGCTTTCCTCTTATTAGACGTTACATTGCACAGAACACTTGTCTTTGAAGCAAGATCAAAATATTAGGTCTTAAGATAAGATTGTACCTTGCTGGTCAGGCAGGTAATTTTTTTGTGATCACTAAAGAGCTTCACACATGTCAGTACTGTCAACTGGATTGGAACAAACAATACCTCTTCTTAATTCAAAATTGGTGGGTTTTTTTTTTTCCCCTACTCTTTGTATATATGAGGAAGATTGAAACAAACTTGCTTCTTATTTCTCCCATTTAAAAATCAAAAATTCTTTGAATTTTTACTGTTATAAAACTAGAAATAAAATGAGAACTGGACAGAAAATAAATGACAAGTGTAGGATTAAAGTAATAACAAGATTTGTTATTTATTGCTTGCAATTTTAGCAATTCAGTACTCACATAAAAAATTGTTTTATCTATCTGTTGCCAGGATAGTTATTGATATGCAATACTATACCTTTCCAAAGCTTTTTGGAAATGTACATTTTTAAACATATATAGAAAAATTTCAATTAGTGAAAATGTGATTGAGGTGGGTGTTCTGGTTTGGTCCTCTCTCTTATATAGAACATTAGTAAATATGTAGCTACATAAAGCTTTAAGGCATTTGTTTATACCATGGCTTGTGATCCATATTCAGTCTGGCAAGATAAGTGTACAAATACCTTGCTAGAAAGGGCAGAAAGTGCCTTTCTATTCTGTGGATACTTGAAAGATTTTCCAACAGTTCAAAATAAATACAGACAAATATTATATACATTTTTTTTTTCAAATGGGGTTTATTTTTTTTTTTGTTTTGTTTTCACAAAAGCTTACACATTTTTCTGGGAAGTACTTTAGAGTTCAAAAATTCCTACCTGGAAAATAACCCCATTTTCATTCTTTGCCATATTTCTGCATACAGAGTTATACATTGTGGAAATGCTGATAAAATACACAATTCTTTCTATACCGGTGTGATTCAGGGTTTCCAAAACATCATTCATTGCATGACCCATCATCATCATCAACCATTTGTAATCTGCATACTATTACTACGGGAAACTAAAATACCACGTTCATGTAAATTTTACGATTTCTTGGCATGATCGATAAAATGCACTGATTGAAAATGAAATGAAGGAAACTACTGTAAACACAGGAAATGCCAATAAGCAATTTGTTTGCATCCACCACTGTCAAAAATTACCCTTAAAGAAATAAAGCCTACTGCTTCATTTAAGTTTCCTAACAGGGTTTCTAAAAACTATCATGTGTTTAGGTACAATATAGTAATTTTGAAATACATGCACTGCTGTTGTTCACATTTATTTTGTATTTTTTAGAAGGAGGTTGCTTGGCCACCCTTTTTTTTTTTTCTGGGAGAGATACTTATTTTGTTTGTTTGTTTTTCCTTTGAAAGTGTCAATAGAAATAGCATGTTTATTTTTTTTAAAAAGTCCTCATTTCCAAAAGAATCCAAAGGAAGAATTATGCATAAAGCACAGCATACAATCTTGCTAGAGACCACCGAGAGCTTCACAAAAGGTTTTGATAAGAATTATATTTAGAATCAATTTTGACTATTTATTTCTATCATTAGCTTTTTATACTAGAGATATTTGAATAAACAGAGAGTTCATTTCTAAAGAGATTTCCTGCTTGTATTATTATATCCCCAGCTAGTCATAATAATCTGTTTGTAACAGTACAAGTGGCCGAGGAGTAAATGGCTTTGATGTCACAAAACAGGTTATTACTTCAATTGATGTACCATCATTGAGAACTGTTAAACAGAAAAAGAAGAAAAAACTGGTTTTATGAGAGCATCCTTACCATTTGAAATTCAACTGAAAGAGCGACAAAGACATAAAAAAAGTTTAAAATACTGAATTATTTTTTCTGGAGGATTACTATGTGCTTTCTTATAAAGAGATCTTAAAGCTTGAAATATATTTCTTCTCTGCTCCTTCTTTTCTTAAAAAAACCAAAACAACAATTTCTCCTCACCCCCCCAAAAACCCTTTTTTTATCCTCTCAAAAATATATAGGATATTTTCTCCATAGAATCATACAATGTCCTGAGTTAGAAGGAACCCATAAGGATCATTGAGTCCGACTTGTGGCCCTGCACAGAACCATTCCCAAGAATCACACCTGAGAGCACTGTCCTAACACTTCTTGAGCTCCATCAGGCTTAGTGCTGTGACCACTTCCATGGGGAGCCTGTTCCAGTTGCTGATCACCCTCTGGGTGAAGAATCTTTTTCTAATATCCAACCTAAACCTCCCCTGATACAACTTCAGACCATTCCCTCAGGTGCTGTCACTGGTCACTACAAAGAAGAGATCAGAGTCTGCCCCTGCTCTTCCCCTCACAAGGAAGTTGTAACTGCAATGCGGCCTCCCTTCCGTCTCCTCTTCTCCAGGTTGAACAGACCTAAGTGACCTCAGCCCCTCCTCACGCGGCTTCCCTTTGAGGCCCTTCACCATCTTTGTTGCCCTCCTTTGGACACTCCTTAATAGCTTCATATCTTTCTTAGAGTGTGGCACCCAAAGCTGTCCCCAGCACTTGAGGTGAGGCTGCCCCAGTGCAGAGCAGAGCGGGACAATCCCCTCCCTTGCCCGGCTGGTGATGCTGTGCCTGATGCCCCCCAGGACAGGGTTGGCCCTCCTGGCTGCCAGGGCACTGCTGACTCATGGTCAACTTGCCATCGACCAGGACTCCCAGGTTCCTTTCCACAGGACAAATTCAGTGAAATTTGAAGGTGAGACCACCTAATATCTTTTGCACTCAAGAGATGGATATGAGCTAAAACATTTACTTGTTTCCACCAAAAATAAAAATAAACCGAACAAATTATAAAATGTCCTGAGAGTAGCTCTCAGGGGTCAGGGGAGCAATTTTTTTTTTTGAGAAGACCTAACACAGATCCAAAAAGAATAATTTAGACATTGCAATGTTTGTAACTGCAAAACTTAAAAGTCAACTGGCTGCAGGCATGCAACTCACCAAAAGCAAAGTAGGCATGGGTGTTTTCTGGAGACAATTAAGTTGTCAGATTGGCATACACAACCGTCGGGATTGCGGGACGGATGATTTAAAGATGTCACAGAGAGTTCATTGCTCGATCAGTCTCATTTTTATTTTTTTAAAATGATGGAGCAAAAGGGATGCTGTGACCAGCATCCCAGTTTAAGAGGTAGCAGCGGTTACAATAGCAGCATCAGTGATGGCAACTGCAGCAGGTGCAGAAGCCAGAGCCGAAGCAGGCTAAGCAGGCTGTCTACTTATTGTTACAAGACCTTATATATTTTTGTAAGCCAATCAGCAAATGCCACAAAAGCTGGTTAGCACATTTTTACCAATCATAACTGTCATGATTTCTCCGCAATGCGTACTTTTTTGACCAATCATTAAGTTGCTGTTAAGGCCTACTGCACAAACTAATATTGTTACATCTTATCTTTTTAACAAACTTTACCACAATATTTATTGCTAACCTCTAAATACTTAACCTTTCTACTTATCAATACTTAACCATGCATAAAACGTGTTTCTACTTATCATAATATATGTTTCTTCTTACTAAAATATATTTCTATTTGTAAAGAGCATATTTCTTCTAAAAAGCGTAATTCCTTTAAAACTACAAAGCTGCTTTCTTTGCAATAAATTGTAAAGGCTTATTGTTTTAACTCAGGAAGCCTCCTCCAAGGTCTCAGGTCAAAACAAGTATCCATTTCTATCTGGTCAAGCGCGAAGCTCTGCATGTTCTCTGTCAGCATTTGTAAATCGTCTGTAGCTCCATTGTCTGTAACTTCATTTCCCGCATACACAACAGCTAAGGTGCTAAACTATGGGTCAAATAGTAATCGTGCTGTTTCTTGCATAAAATAAAAGCAAGTATCTCTTTGGAACCATGATTCAGTCTGCAACTGTTTTCTGTGTTTCCAAGACAGCTTCTACCAGGATTTTATATTTCTTAGGACACACAAATGGTTAAGGAGAGAGACAGAAGCCAAAGTTCTTTCTGCCATCTGAGTATTCCTGTGGTTAAACCAAAGTGTCTGGGTACATAAGATATTCTAAAGGAAGGTGAAATGAGGTAAGATGGGTGCTAGCTAAATCTTGCTAGCAAAAATCTATTTGCCACCACTATGTAGTCAGCTTAGCATAAGCAGATCCAGTTGAAAGTTTTATTTTGATTTCTGCCTAGTAAGCCAGCATAGAGTGCTGTTTTCTAAAATCTGAACAAATTATGTGCTAGAAATATGTTTATCATCTGCTAAGAGGCTTCTGCCTTTTGTCTTATTCTTTCTCCACTAATAGGAAATCTGCAATTAAATTGATTAATAAACAAGTGAATACTTAAGTCTTCACAGTAGTATCATGGTTTAACTTCTTGATTTATTTCTGCAGCATAGTGTCAGTTAGATTGGACCCCCTTCACAGTATGTGACTAGAAAAGGAAAAACTAAGGAGAAAAAGGCAAGATATGATTAAAATTTTGATCCAAAGCACACGAAAAAAAATCTCAGTAACTTTATGAGCTTTAGATCTGGCAATTTCATGTCTAAATACTTTAAGAAGCAAAAACTCCTTTGCTCAAGGGCACACTTTATGACCAAGAATCAAAATGTGTATTTTCAGTGTTAGACCAGGACTCTAACCATAGAGTCATACATACTGTTTTTGTAATAATTTTATTTACTGAACTTCAAGGAACATTTCATTTTTATGAGATCATATACTATAAGCTTTTCACTGCAGCTCTAATTCAGAAATGTGTTATACTTCTTAATTCTTGCATCCTAATTCTGATGCAGTAGTTCTATGTTCCTTCTCACAAAAGTTCAGTATGTTTTCTTCTTAACTTTTTACTGGGATGATATCAGGGATAGTTGTAGAGAGAGGATGTAAGGGAGAACTCAGACTGAAATTCATTTTGCTTTCCAAAAAACATATGGCAGAAGTCTGAGTGTGACTCAGGAAAGCACGCAAAAAAAGCACCCATGAGCACCTCTGACAGTCTGGGATTTTTTAGTATCAGATACCCGCAAAGGTATTACAGAAAATAATGAATTGGATCCGAACTGAATATACTTCATTTTAAATACAGTTTTATGACTTCACCACCTTCACAGAAAAGTTCAGATCCTGGTAGATTTGCTTATAGAAAAGGACACAGAGAAAATTCGTATCTATGGCAGTGCTTAAAAAGAAAATATCAAACCCTCCCTCACTGCTTACACTGCAGTTTGAACACTTTCTTATGAACAAACACTTCTATTACTGATGTGGTTGATGCCCTTTGCACTGGTCCATACTTACGTAGATATGGTACTTATGGACATGGTTTAGTGGTGGACAGGGCAAGTGTGAGTTTAAGGACTGGACTCAACAATCTTAGGGGTCTTTTCCAACCTGAAGAATTCTGTGAGTCCATAACTATTTTTGGTTTTCTCACCATTATGTTGTGTCAGATATTATGATGCATCATTATATATGCATCATTATATCTGCATCATTATGCCACAGATAAACTCAGGTTAAGACCTTGTTTTCTTTTTATTTTTTATAATATTGCAAAGTCATTTTTAGTAGTTTTACATAATTTGATGTCATCACGTAGGTTGAAATGCACCTGTTCTTTTTCCTTGTTTTCATACAAGATCTTGAAAAAATAGAAACTCTCTTTCCTTTGTGGAAGGTAGAAGTGACAAGGTGAGAAGTTAAGTTGTAATCCATAATTATTTTGTTAGTTACAGGATAATTCCTTCAACTGTACATCTTTGATTCTATTCATATCCCAGGCTGAAAAACCAGTCACAGTTATAGAAAAGTTGAGGTTCTTTGTCTCTTGGAAATGCTTCAAAACTTTTTTTTGCATTAAAACTATGCTTTGCATAACCTGGGTTATTGAAGGAGAAAATTATACTTTTCCAGTATATTACCATTACACATATAGGTCTTTGCATACACATATCAACAGAAAACCAGCATTTTATTAGTAAAGTTCCATACCAGTACTGCATATTTAAAGTAGCATGCCAAACATCTTAATAAGAAAGTAAAATAGACTTTTTCTTTCTTTATAAAAATTGTAACTGAGATATGAAAGGAATGGTATGTGATGATTAAGATCATAAACCAGACTTTATATATAGATTGCTTAAAATACCCTCAGAATGCCTCTTAAATACCATACATTCTCTGTTGTACTTAGTAAAGGAAAATAAAACAAAAGTACCATTTCTTTTATATGTAATTTTATTAAATAATTTATCACCTTCTTTTCATTACTCTCTATCAGTTTTGGTAAGGATAGATGCAGTTCATTCACAATATCTATGAATAGATGAAACCACTAGTCCTTATAGCTTTTTTGTTTCTAAACTAAAAAGTATCTGTTAGGAAGTTAATTTTTGTTAGAAAAGAAATCCAAATTGAATTAATTTCATTTTCTTCTTAATTTCTTCCCTTTTGCAGCTGAGGTACTTAACAGAAAACTATCCTGTTGGCCTGTGACTATGCTGTCACCTTTCCAATTTTCAACTTAGCTGAGCTTTGGTATTCCTGAGTCATCCTTTTTTCTCCCTTACCAATAAGTCCTTTTAAAATTTGAGCCCAATTAGGAATTCCCCGTTCATACCAGCTGGCCTGCCTGACTTCCTGTGCTTCATTCCTGTGCTCTGAAGAGGCCAACTATGAAGATTATCCATATCTCTTAGGTCCCCTGGCCCTCCAGGACAGTCTCCCATGCTATCTTCTCAAGCAGATCATTCAACAAACCAGAATCTGCTCTTCCAAATTCCATGGTTATGACTCTAACATGTCTTGATCGCTTCTGTCCACAGTCTCTGTTAACCAAGGCTGCTGTAAACCTTTACATATTCAGATAGTTCTTTCCCTTTTTTGAGCATTAACAGGTCTAGCAGAAAACCTCCTCTACTCATCTCATGAAGCATCTGCATCACTTGCCACTAACACACACCAGAAATTTCCTGGAATGTTTTTAATCAATCATACTACTCATTCTTCAGTAGTCCAGGTGGCTGAAATTCCCCATGAATACCAAATACTGAAATTGTGGGGTTTCTTCCAGTTGTCTTCTTCCTTAGGCATAGCTGGTACCTGTCTTGGCACCCTGCCTGTCCTCTGACTCTTACCTACAAACTCTTGACTGTCTCCTGGCCTTTCCCTAGCAAAAACCCCTTGCATTCCAGCCACCTGTTTACATCACACACTGCCCCCTTACCTACCTCATTTGTCTTTTCTAAAGCTCCTCCTTTACATCCACCACAACATTTTGTAATCCCAGTGATGTCATAGCTCGGCAACGGCACACTGACTTTCAATTCCGCCTGTTTGTTTCTGATGCAGGGGCCTACAGGACTGTAAATATAGGCATTGCTCAGCCATACTTAGGTCTGCTTCATCAGCTTGTGAAAACAAACACATATTTTCTACTCTTGGGCTATCTAGTATTAAATGCCATCTTGACTCAAATCTTCTGCAGAAAACTACTTTCTCTCAGTTCTGCACTTAGAAGTGTTTTTCTTCTCCCACCATTGCATATAAAGTCATATAGAAAAATAAAATATATCTCCACGGACATGACTACTGCATTCATTCATTTTTTGCTGATGAAAAATAAGTTCATTTATTCTAGATATTGTGGGAAGCTTCATCTTTTAGATTTTTTTGGACCTGGTTCTATTACCATGTATTTATACTTAAGGACATTGAGGAATGTGTTTTGTCTTATTTACATATCAATTTTAAATAGATTTGCAGTGTTTGGAATTTCCATTTTAATTTATATCCAGCTTTATACAATAACTTACTTATTCTGGAAAAGGATATATACTACCAGAAATAAAAAGGCAATCCAGACTCAAAAATATTGAGGCAAATTAAAGCTATATAAAGAAATAATCAGAACTGTAGGAACAATGGAAGACACGACACTGAAATAGATACCCAATTATGTGTCTTTGAGAAACATACTAAAATAAAGAGGCTATTGAGAATATTGAGTATATTGAGAAATGTGGTCTTCAAGCATGGCATCAAAGAAGAAAGTCTGTCATGGAAAAATCTTCAAAAACATGTTTAACTAAACCTTCCTTTGACATAAATTTACCATGAACTTAGTTGTATCATGTTAATTTTTACAAATAAAATTTCAATTCTAGACAATATAAGAACTAATGTGACTTTTATAAAAGTAATCCTTTTTATTAAGAGCAAACACAGTATTTACCTATTCTAACAGAAAATATAGGCATCATAAAATACATGGACAATTAAGGACAGAAATAATCTCCATCAGTATTTCTTTTTTATTGCTGTACCTCACAGCTTTTCAGTGGATTTAACATCTTTGTTTAAAGTTCTTTGAATGCCCAGAAAATGTCTATTCAAATTGAAGATGCTGTCCATTACTGTCCATGGTTAATGTATTTAAATTGCTAGTAGTAGCTTTGGGAAATGCTTTTGTATGCTGCTGCCAACTGTTTCTATTTTCTGTTGATAGTTGTGTATGTTGTAGTCAGACATGAGGAAAAAGTTTCCAGGTTTTGTCTAACAACGGGACTCACATCTTCTACCTCCTCTGTCAGGTCTGCCAGTCTATAAGAGTTTCACACTTACTAAGGCTCTTTTTTTTTTTTTACAGATCTCTATTGCTTTTAGTGGGAATGAAAACTCTATCATGGATGCAGAGAGAAAGCTTTGAATGTCATTCCCTTGCTGCAGCTCTGTTAGCTAGGAAAAAAATATTCTTCATAAAGAAAGAAGTTCTAGAAGACCAGATTGCTATTTAGATAAACCTTGAGAGGCTGGAAGAACGTGCTAGCTCTTTCTTCAATGAAAGCTCAAGAAAGCTTAAATTCAAAAAAACCAAACCTCATATGACAGTATAGGCTGCAGACCAACAGGCTTGGAAGGAACTTTGCATTGAAAAGGCCTGATGATCCTGGCACACAAAAAAATGGACATGATTCAAAAGTAGACTCTTGCAGCAATGAAGGCCAACAAAACAGAAGGATGCATTAGTGACAGCATAACCAAATAGTTGAGGAATTGATTCCTATCCTTTGTTTGTCACTTGTAACCCTGAATCTGGAGTATTATATCCAGTTTAGGTTTCCCATCTTAAGAAAGACAATGAGATATTTGATCAAAATTATTAAAGAGTCAACAGGATGATTAGGGGCCTAGAGAACATGACATTCAAGAAGAAACGATGGGAACACAATTTCTTCAGCCTGAGGAAAAGGCTAAAGACAAGCCTAATTACAGTCTTTATCCACCAAATGGGAGCCTATATGCCAAACAGACCTAGGGTGTTCTCAAAGATGCAAAGTGAAAAGATTAGAGCAGCTGCAATACCAAATACTCCAATTATATATTTACCATTTAATTTTGTTTCTTCTGTGACAGGCCAAATGTCTTAGTTCTCATCCTTGGAGATCTTTGAAATTCTACTGGACACAATCCAGAGGTATCCATTAGGTATTCAACTTTCAGGTTAGATCAGACTTCAGTTTTGGTAATTTTCTTTGTAAAATGTTACTCTGTGTCCTAGGTTACAATATAAGATGCAACCAAAAGTATGTATTCTATCATCATCTTCACAAGCCATTAAAACAGGTGGGGCTGTGCTCCTTATCCCCTACCATGACTCATCCTTGATTACTCCCTCAGGGAGCTATCTCTGTTTAATGGCCAATCAAGGACCCACAGCATGACTCCCAGAATTACATCAGCCCATTGTGAGATGCTCCGCCCAGGGGGAAGAACCAAGCATTCCCACCTGGATATATCTTGGGTTTGAAACAGCACACCAGCCCTTACCTACTGGTTTCCCAGAGGACAAGAGCTACATAATCATCACTGGACCTTCTGAGGAGGACCTGACCTTTCAACAGGATCACTGCTTTAACAGAGCCACTTCAAAGAGGACTGTAGTCACCACCTAATTGGACTGCTACCAGCACCCTGCCCAGCAGGGTGTCAGGTGATACCCTGACTCTGTCAGGTTAAGGTAGCATTTCTGTATTATTGCTTTGTTAAATATATATATTAGAAAAGAGATGCTATTCCTATTTCTCGTATAATTGCCTGAGAGCCCTTTAATTTCAAAAATATAATTTGGAGGGAAGGCTTCTGCCTTCCTTGGCAGGCACCTGTCTTTCAAACCAAGACACTCTGTTATCATAAGTTAAAAGAAAAAAACCTTCAGTATAATTATTTTTACAGAAAAATGTGAAAAATTGCCTTCTCTTAGATATTTAAAATACCTAGTTAGAGAACTTACTAGTCAAATGCTATGAATTTCTTTGTGCTTAAATGTGCAGAAGCTCTTACAACAGAAATGTGTCTATTAAAACATCCAGACTGGTACATCTAAAAACATACTTTCTCTTCCAGAGGTAATTTTTAACACATACTTAAAATGTGTGCATATTTTCTTCAGCTATGAGCCTTGAACACCAACTCAGAAGATCGAACTGCAACTCGTTAATGGCCAAACCATGTGAATTTCTAAAATCAGGGGTTTATTTTCTCTTCATGTTTGAGATAGAATGTCCTTTTTTATCATTCATTTCAATAGGGACTACATTGTGGCTACAGAAGCCTAGTAAGGTATTATCATCAAATTCATGAAAATCATTAGAGACTGATCATTCAACATCAAAACATTAACACTCATGAATTTCAGTGGTTAAAACACGATATTCTTTATAGCCAATTTTTTAGACATTTACATTTTTTTAGTATGGTTCAAAAGGACGTAACTAGCAGCTAGCTAAAGTTATATTGCTTGTACCATCAAATCAGGCTAAAAGTACACACCTGTAAAAGATACCATACAGCCTTTTTTCCACTCATTTTCAGCACCTCAGACACCATGTTGCTCTCAACACAATAAACTACACCTATATGAATATGAACATTATCATTAGCTTTGGATGGTACCTACTTTTAATGCATACAACAGTAAAAATGATCCAAAAACATCGGGTCAACTGTATCAACTATGACGAATTTGGAAATGTTGTACGTAAGTTAGAAATGTTTGTGTGCAAGTAAGCTTCATCTGTATTTTCTCAAAGACCAACTTAATACTGAAATATCCTAATGAACAAAATGGAAATGTGCAATGTTTTTCACTAGTTTTCCATCTGATACTGGATCAATTGCTGGGGAAATGGATTAAATTTGATAAGTAACATTCATCACCAGCATGTTCTTAGTCATTAAGGTTTTATTCCACTTATCAAACACTTGTCAGCTGTGCACTAATGAATCAGCCAGTCTCGGGATGAAGGCAGCTGGAATACTTCAATAGATTTCCTTTGTAATTTCTTGGCATTACTGACCTATATATCCAAAGAATTTGCTTTTGTCTATGGAATTAACCAGTCAAGTAAACTCTATATTCTTTAGTTTGGTGTGTATTTATGCACACAAACATACACACAGATATATCTGTTAAATATATACATGATGGTGAATATGTGTCTTCTAAATGGACAAAAAAGAAAAAGTCAGGAGACGGTAAAAAGAACAGGAAGTGTAAATGAAGAATGTTAGTTGTGAATATATTCACACTGAAAAATTTACTTGGAAATTTGACATTTAGGTAGAAAGGTTTCAGTGAAGAGAAGAAAACAAATATTCAAACATAATACACTTTTGTTTTGCTTTAATGGGGTCAGTGAATTAGACTGGAAGACAGTGCATTGCTTTCTGGATCTTCATCACAACAATATGAGAATAGTGGAGTTTTGTGTTTAGTAAACTTCAAAAGCTTGTCTTGTACTCTATCCAACTGCACTAACTGGTTTAATGGGGTTATGTCTCCTTGCTTTGCCCAAAAATTCACCATAGCATAGGGGAAATAAGAAAGATCCACAAGTAGATTAGACAGGGTGACACCCTGATTAAGAATCTCTGAATACATTTGCCTTAAACTCTTAATAATATTGAAAATTTTTCATAGTTACAAAAATTGATCTCTGGTCCATTTCTATGAGCAAATGGACTGTTAATGCCTGCTCTTACCAGTAGCAAAGCATGAAGCACAGAAACTTTAAATACTTCAGTAGTTCCACTAATTGCCTAGACACAGGTATGAGAACAAAATGCTGTTAAATCATGTTAAGTAGGGGCCATAAGCCTGTTTTTTCCCTTTATATTGTCATTAATTTTCTCTTGGCAGTACTTTTCCAGCAGTAGGTTTGTGTTTACAAAAAATAGGAAATTTTGAATCTCATTTAATGTGAGTAGTTTATCTCCCACATTATAGTAAGCCACTAGTTAATATATATTATTTTCCCCTGTTATTGCTGGTATTTATAATACAAAAAAGAAAAATAAATTCTAAAAACCCCTAAAAATTCTATGTCTCCCATAAATTGTTTGTTTAACTACATCTCCAAAATTCTTAAACTTTTAATTCTTAGGGACTATGAAATTATATGTGGCAGAACAATGTTTGTAGCTGTATTTAAGTACTTGTACACTTAAATCTCAGTGTCTTTGAAAAGAATTAAGGCAAAGGACAAATGTGTTAACCAGGCAAGTACTGGTTTTATTCTGTGATGCACGACATCCTCTACTGATTCAATGTTAATTTACCTTTTATAAGCATGGTCTGTTTCTTACTTTTGATCTGAATTAGATAGAAAACTTCTTTGTTTCATAGTGCGAGAGGTCAATTGTTGAAATGGGCTGATTTGAAAGGTAATAGAATTGTTATCCTTTGAGATATTCAAGGCTCATGGCTATGACCCTGAGAACTTCATCAGACTTTGAAGCTGGTTCCAACTTCGATTTTGGCTCCATTTTGAGCATGTGTGAACGGAATGACATCTAGAGGTCCTTTCCAATCAAAATTATTCTATCAGTTTGGTAGCCTTAATTATCTCCCAGCAGAACATCACCCTTTTTGTGATCAAGAATGTCAGATATTGGTAATTTATCAGTTACCTTTTTTCATTTCCCTATCTTGCCAGAATCTGTTTAAAAAAAAAAAAACTCCACTGGAAAACATGTTTGCATAAAACCACAAACTGCCCTTGAAAAACAGGAAAATAAGAACAGTAAGGATAGAATTCTGAAGGGCAAAGCAAGAAATTATCATTAAAACATCTGGTCAAATTTGCAGTAGACTTACCTTCTGGAGATCAAGTAGATTATTCACTTTATCAGAATAATGCAAGATGAGTACCAAACCAGTTTCTTCTAAAAATTACTACCAAAGAGTACAACAGTTTTGTGTAGGTCACACAGCAGAATATTTTGGTAATACAGGTAGATCAGAAATTTTTTTTACCATACCATAGATGCTTTAGTAAAATTAATATTTTAATGATGTTATGGGAGAAAATACACCCTTTGGTGTGAACTTAAAAGTTAAAATTTTCTAATATATGAAGTGTCATGATAACAATCAATGGACTAATGAAACACATTTGAATTTCTCTTAATACAAAACAGTCCTAAAGTTGGGAAGAACAAGTCTATTATTTCTTAGATAACCTATTTATATAAAAATAACAAAGGAAAAAGAAAGATGAAATAGTTCTTATAGAAATCAAGATTGAATTATCTATTAACTCTGAAATATGAGCATGGAAGAAAAATATTTCATCTGACAAGATTCAGGAAAATAATAATTTTCTTGAGTGGAATGTCAGAAATTAAATTAGCACAGAAATTTTCTTTATACCTGCAGACTATGTTCAGACCTTGAAAAAATTAGTGAGCTATTAACTATCTTCATAGGGTAGACATTAGTGATGTACCACTAAAAAATCATGGTTGCATTGTTTTGGTATGAAAAGTACATTTGAACTGTTGATTGTAATGTTTAATCACAAAAAACCAAAAAATAAAATGAAAAAAAAATTAAGAAATAACTTAAAAGAGATCTGTGGTAATTTTTGTTCTTGCAATTTCAGCTATGTGTTTTAGACTAAGAAACAAGTGAGAATTTCAGTGATACCATGTAGTTGCATGGAAATGAAGGAAGAAAAGCTGCATTGCAGATTAAAATTTCTTTCTCCTTGTTCTCTTTCTTCATTATGTGAGGTCTCTTTTATACATTTATACTGCTGAATTCCTGTAGAAATATTGTCTCAAATAAACACACTGAAATGCTGCTTCTAATCATGGGTTTGACCTCTGAATTGTTTAGGTTAAACACTGCTTTTCTCCATTATCTCTTGAAATAATTTCACTGTAGTCCTCGGTTTGGCTTTTTAGAGGTTTTTGAATGTGGAGCACACAAATTTCAAACAGACTGTTTTTGTTTCTGTTATTTGTGTCTCAGACAATACTTCTTCCACTGACAGCTTCATTTATAAACCTGCCAGAAACTGATGGGAATCATCGAATACAAGATTCTATTTTGCTAAATCCTGACAAAGATTATGTGGTTTGACACTAATCTTTGACTTTGTACTTCTACTTTTATCTAAATCCATCTTGATTTCTAATTAGTCTCTGGGAATGTAGAACTTGTGCTTGGGCTTAAGGACATATCTAAACAACAGTTACGTTTGTTTCTGTTCTTCATTTTTTCATAAAAGGAATGAATGACTAAACAATTAATAATCATTGTAATATGCATGATCAGTGTCACTATCAGCAACTAACAAGTGCTCTTGTACTTCATTTAACTGAATTACAAAACAGCAACTTGTGAGAGACAATACAAAATTGAAACCAAAGCGTGTTTTTCTTTGTGTGATAATTTCCTTGAGAACAAGTATACTGGGGTCAAGTAAAAGGAACTAATGCAGCTAATGGGACCTTACTGTGGACAAATTATTTTGAAGAGAAAAACCCTTACTCTAAGTGTGGACATATGTGCATAGGCTTTATATTTTTAAAAATGTTATTGTTATTGGTGTTGTTATTATTATACTTGCCATCAAGTCCAAAGTAAATTATGCAGCAAATGAATGGTGAATAGGTGAAAAAATAACAGTTGCTCCTCTCTGCAATGAAGCAATGTATTTAATAAAGAAAATATTTTCTTACTTGGGTTTAATGAGAAAAAACTCTTTGCACATATTGCATTTTAATTCTTTTGAAACTATGCTAATTAAAACAGCAGTTAGGCTGCTTTCTGAAGCAGTTAAGCTCTCAGGAAGTGACCATGTGTCTACATTGGGGAGGAGGTGCATTCTCAGGCAGGCTGTGTACCCCTGGTTCCCAGACAAACTAGACTGTCAGACCAGATGGATTTCACCACAACTCATCTTTCTGTCATACACTCAGACTTGCAAGTCTCATCCTTGAACAGGAGGTGCTTCAGCTCTCACTTGACACATTTTCACAGTCCAGCCCATGCTGAGCATTCCAAACTGGGAAGTTTTTTCCTGCTCTGCAAAGCAAAGAAAAACATGGAAATAGAGGAAAGATATCTTTCTGATACAGCTGTGCATTCCATATTTTAAAAAATTAACTTTAAATTACAGATGTTAACAGCACATTTTAAAATAGGAGAAAAGTTAGTTACAAGCATTTATAATTCAGAGATGATAGTTCTTATTTAGAAGTAACTGAATAGACATATTTCAAGTAGTTCTGGGTCCTGGAGCTGATGGTTAGTACTGACATTCTCCTAGGTCGTTCTATCTCGTGATCTTTCCTAGATCTTGGGATAAAAGAAACTATTCTCTTTCCAACTGTTATGAAGAACAAGATTTAGAAGATTTTTTTAAACTGATTGTCATGAAACTGCTTGCCCTGTAAATGCTTGCACTGCAATGGAGTTGCTTTGATCATATGTCTAGTATTACAAGCCCTTATCTCCTTACAGAACAAGAAATTTAAACAGCAACATAAGGTTCTGCATGGATTACATGCAGAATTGCTTTCTTCTTACAGGTGGCCATGAATGTGAGACAGTGTGCCAGGTAATGAAGTTGCTCTTCAACACTGCATTTTCCATTTTATTAGTTTTTCTTGTCAGTGAGAAATTAATGTTACTGTTCTTATTTGGAAAGTTATCAAATTAGTTATTTCAGGTATCAGGACATTATAAAAGTACTTCCTGTTGTACCTTAAAAAGCTGATAAAATACAGCATTTGGAATGTTAATTTGTATTCAAGTTTGCAAGAACTGCTGTTCGGGAGTCTGAAGCAAAGTATATGAAGCCTTTTAAGAAACATAACAGTTTTTGCCATTATTGGATGCAATTCATCAGTGTACAGTCATACCAATTAACTTCAGAGCAGCACCTATGTGCAGTAGTGACATGGCTGCAGAATCTCCGTTAGCTCTTTCATTCTCTTACAAAATGCAGCATCCAAAGGGACCTGAACAGGCTCAAGTAGTGGGCCCATGAGAATCCAAATTTAATGAGGCCAAGTGCGAAATACTGCAACAATATGTAACAACACAGGCTCGGGGATGAACAAATTGAGAGCAGCCCTGCCAAGAAGGACTTGGGGGTGCTGCTGGATGAGAGGCTGGACATGACCTGGCAACGTGCACTCACAGCCCAGAGAGCCAAATGTGTCCTAGGCTGCAGCAAAACCAGAGTGGCCAGCAGGGTGAGGGAGGGGATTCTGCTCCTCTACTCCACTCTGGTGAGAACCCACTTGAAGTACTGCATCCAGCTTTGGGGTCCTCAGCACAAGAATGACATTGACCTGTTAGAGCACATCAAGAGGAGAGCCACAAAGATGATTAGAGGGATGGAGCACCTCTTCCATTAGAAAAGGCTGACAGCTGGGGGGTGTTCATTCTGGAGTAAACAAGGCTCCAGCGTATCCTTTTTGTGGCTTTCCAGTCCCCAAAGGGAAGCTGGAGAGGGACTTTTTACAAGGACATGCAGTGAATGGCTTTAGACAGAAAGAGTGTAGATTTAAATTAGATATTAGAAACAAATTCTTTACTTTCTTTAGAAAGAAATTTAAAAAAGGAGGTTGGTGAGGCACTGGAACAATTTGCCCAGCAAAGCTGTGGATGCCCCACCCCTGGAAGAGTTCAAGGCCAGGTTGGCTGGGGTCCAGAGTGACCTGGTCTAGTTGAAGGAGTCTCTGCCAATGGTGGGGGGTTGTAACCAGATGATCTTTAAAGTTCCTTCTAACAAAACCATTCTGTGTTTCAATGATCTTAGTTATGAAAACATGACATAAAAATTAATGACAATCTTAAAAATCTGGAGAATATTTTTCATAGATGGAAACCTAGCCCTCAGAAAAAGAATACTACAGTGAATTTTAGCAGCTGTAAATTCCCCTTTTCCACGTTACCCCTACAAAGGCAGTTGCTTTCTCCAAACAACAGGGCAATGGTTAGAGTGAAAGGTGCAGCAAATGAGGGACAGACAGGCTGAGTGAGAAAGCAAATGGAACTAGACAGAATAGACACAAGAGTGCTAGAAATACTAAAGAAAAGACAATGCTGAAGGAAAAGATTCTGACTCTCTGAGATAAACTGAGCAATTTTTTTTCCCTATGTTCCTCAGAATATATAAACATTTGTTTGCCAGTTTGTGTATGAGCAGCAGTAATGCAAACTTTACTATGTATGAAGTTCTTATTGATGGAAATAAAAGAATCCCAGGAATAGCTGTCACACTTTTATTAATATTTAAGTATAGTTATCTGTCTCTTTCTACTGCTTTTTATATAACCCGGCTGTTCGAAATGTTAGAATCAGAACTTTTTAAAAATGCAAACACATAGGATAACCAAAGTCTACAATTGTTCTGTTCATAAGGACTCTGTTTATTGACTATATGAAAGCATAAAGACTTACTGGGTGTGTGCCATGTGATAATAACAGTATTGTCTTATTGTATCAATAGAAACATATTAATAGTGAGAAATTCCTTTCACAACTAGCCTTCTAAGAAGCTATTTTGTTAAAGGACATTCATTGAATGAAGCGTGTAAAAACATGAAAACTGCAAAATCCATGATTTATCTCTTTGTCTTGAGATTTGTTTTTAATGTCTAGCCATACATATATTAATTAAAAAAGCCATTTTGGTTTGAGATGGATTAAGTATATTTTATATAAAATTATGATCTGGAGAAAAATACAAACACCCCCAACCCCCAAAGGTATCAGTTTCTTTAACCTTAGCACTTCCTTGTCCAAAACCAAAGCTACGTGGTTTTAATGCTAATTCTGGACAGGTACACTACTGTACGTCCCTCTTGGATTTTTTTCTTCTAATCATCCTGTACAGATTGGTAGTGTTAGATTTAAAATAGATCAATTTTCCTCTATTCACTGACCATTCTATATCTCATAATGCAAAATTTCAACAGGCTGTTGGCATAATGATGCAGAATTTTTTATTTTTATTTTTATTCATTCATACAATACTTGAAGAATTGCTTACTAAAGGATGGACATGGAAATAAATACTCCTAATTACAAAGATAGGAATACCTTAGAAGATGTGGCTGTGCTCTGAACATTTATTGTGTTCTTTTGTGCAGCCCAATTCTCCCACATTGCCAAATACAAATTAGTTTTACATCAGGGTATCGGAGTGGAGCTCTCTTCTGCATGACAGAAATGAATAATATGGCATCTCTGAAAAAGGAAATTCAGTTTGATTCATTATTTTCCACATCTTAGGGTTGCTTTATTTGTAATGCTGCAAGCAGGTTTACAGTAAGTCAGTGTTCCACTTGTTAAAATCAACATTGTTGTAGATCCAAAGTTCTCATAAGAAGATGAAGATTAATAAAAGAAGAAAATGAAATATGTTTGTTTGTTTGCAGCAAAAACACTTGAACCAATTAGATTATTCATATTGCCCTGTAGCATCAGAACTCTTTTTCCTAACAGAATATTTGTGGCACGCTGCTTTAATAGATACAGTCCTGCACCATCTTATAGAAGACTACAAAGTAAATTTCAAAATGGCGAGTAGGAAGCAGATCTCATGCTAGTCTCATTAATTTAATGTCTAACTGTGTTTTTATTCACAGTGGTCAGGTGCCATAATAGTTTGTCATGCCTTTATAAAATTGAAGTAGTAAATTATTCTTTTTGCTGCACTAACGGGTTTTTCCAAAAAGACATTTTGAGGACATGCTGATATTATTAAAAGTAAAAAAGGATCCAGGTTTATTCTGTGTTGAGAAAATATTCCCCTTGGCTAAGAAACTGTTCCGCTTTAAAGATACTTCTGTTCTTTAAAATAGAGGATGGTTAGAATACATTCAATCTTTTTGACTTCAGAGAAAAGGTAGCATTATATTGCCTTGGCCCACCAGGACAATGTATACTCTCAGAAGATATCTGGTTTATTTTGTGAATTCTGCTGTCATTCAACATCTGTGAAATTTTATTCTCTCCAGTGCAATAGATGGTTTAGCAAACTAAATTTGTTACCTTTGACAGAAAAACAGTTCCGTACGTACGCAAAGTTTAAATTGCAATTTAATTTAATTATTACAATGTGGTGCCTTTTGTTTTGTGCATGGAGTCTAGCCCACTATATTTTATAATAAAACAACAGATGTGTGTGTTGATTTTTTTTTCTCTTTCTTTCTCTAAGTTTTAAATAAAGGCAAGTAGCAAATGTGGCTTACATAAAGAACTGACAATAATTATTTAAGGTTTTTACGGGAACATTAGAAACCTAACACCATTATTGAGATTGACATAGCAGTTGTAAAAAGAGTCAAAAGAATCTGATTTGCCTTTCCCCCAGCTTTCAAGCTGATCAGAGTAAGTATTGGTATTTATAGTAATATTTCAAATATGTGTGTGTGTGTGTGTGTGTGTATACACACAGACAAGGTTAAGGATGATAAACAAGTGAAAATACTCATGCTGTTGCCTGAAAACCCTTTCAAATTAAAACTGCAAGTAGATATCTCTATTTCCATCTTTTGTCTGTCTTTTCTCCACCATCCCAGCTATAGAACAGTTTGTTCAGTTCTTTTAAATTTACTTCAATATTTGTTTTAAATTTCATGAATCCTTTCCCATCTTTTCTAAAAATAACAGCAGAAATGAGAGTCATGCTGGAAGGAACTCATAAGTTCATAATTATTTTCTTTGCTTTTTCAGTGACATATACTGTAGTCCTTTGTAGCTAAGGAAAGCTTGAGTGTAGCCTAATGAGGCTCATTATTAATAGTACTGTCTGATTCTGATACAAATGAAAGTTTTTCCCACCTTTGGATTGTTATTCTTTTATGGTGAGCATGTAATCATTTATAGCAGAAGAGAATAGACAGGAAAGGTATAAGCAGCAAGAAAAAGAAGTGTGATACCAGAACAACTTTAAGGCAATATTCTTTTGTATCAGGAACAGAAAGGGAACTGCTGTCATAGATTATCCTCTTTGTCCATTATCAATACTGATAATTTTCCTCCTTCTTAAAAATAAATAGAAAGTGCCAGTGTCATCTCAGATCATTACATACACTGTAAGCCTGTGTTATTCAAGGATTGCAGTGGAGTTTTTAACTAGTTTATGAAGTTTTAAAATAAGCATTAGATTTTTTATCTCTTTTTGAGCATAGATAACAGATATTCTGACTTCAGCAATAAGTATTAGCTGTTCTTCTTTCAAATAATATTCAACTTATCGTTTCCACAGTTTTATTACAATCACATACAAAGTCCTTCAGAACAGTGCTTGTGTGCACTGAATGCTCTCTAATGAGAGGCAAGAGGTGTTCAAACATTAATGTGTAGGACAGGTAGGTGGAGTTTCTGATCACTACATTAAAATTTAAAAATAGCAAAGAAGAATCAGGATTTGCTGAGGAAATTTTAACTTTGAGCTGCATTTCAAACTGAAGATCCAGTGATCCCTCAGAAAGTGATTTTTTCCTAAACTAGGGCATCATTCAGCAGTGTTCTCCAGCACCAGCTGTTACAAAAGTATTCTTTTCATCCCTTCAGAAATTTAGAAGTCATGGAGAATGTTAAAAAAAAAATTATCTCTGATCAACAAAATAACATAATGTCACATATAAATAATCTTTAAAATAAAATTTTTATAAGAGACTTTACTGAATGTCATGGAAAAGAACAAATGAAACAGATGAAGATCTATTGCAATGACTTGCATGCATTTGATTAGAAAGATGACAGAGAAAATACAAAGAATTAAGGAATCCAAACAACTTAGAAGGAAAGAAGACGAATGAATGGACAAAGATCAATAATGTCAAAAGCATGTGAACTGTCAGGCACCAGCAAAGAATTGATTGATCCAGAGCCTGTACTAATTAAAGTGTCATTGGTCACCTATAGCTCTCCAGTTCAAATACTGTGCAGATTTCTAAAACAAACCTTGATCTTTGGAAGCAATAAATAGATGGCAGTGTGATTCACTTAGATTAGTACTCATCCATCTGACAGACTTTCTTTTTCCTGTGAAGGTAGGCTTAAAGCAAGGTTTCAGCTTTGTTGTTAATCACCATTCATTGGTTTCAATTCTTTTCACATCAGTCAAGTTCTATTAACATAAAAATATCAAAATAAACTATCCTAACACTTAGGGATTTATAGTGCTTGTCATTTATATCTTTAGGTAGCTATTCTAAATAATAACATGTTATATTGCTCAAATTGCATTTAAATGAATTGCTTGTTACTGTACTTTTTTCTTCAGAGTTGCCTTTCATTTCTTTTCATAGCGATGTTACTTTTCTTAATTGTCAGATTTCTCTGCTGTTGGCAAAGGTTTTCTTGTTTCTTTATCTTCTTGACTTCATATCTAATACAATATTCATTAAATTCATGTCTTACTATCTTTTTACTGACATTAGAGGTCTTTCTTTCTTTCCTTTTTCTTTCTTTCTTTCCTTTTTCTTTCTTTCTTTCCTTTTTCTTTCTTTCTTTTTTTTCTTTCACCTTCCTTCCTCCTTCCTTCCTTTCTCCTTCCTTCCTTTCCTTCCTTCCTCCCTCCCTTCCTCCCCTCCTTCCTTTTCCTTCTCTTTCTTTCTGCTTTGCCCTCCCCTCCCCTCCCCAATATGGCTCCAATCTCACAAGCAGCAGTCCTCCCAAAGCTGCCATAATGTGAGTCCCTCCCATGGGCACACAGCCCTCCCAAAACTGCTGCGCCGTGGGTCTCTTCCCACGGGGTGCAGTCCTCCAAGGACAGGCTGCTCCAGCCTGGAAGCAAGGGCCCTCTCTCCCCACCAGGTCTCCCACTGGCTTACAGCCTCCTCCAGGCGTCCACCTGCTCCAGCGTGGGCACCTCCCCCATGGGCTGTGGGTGGATCTCTGCATTCCCTGTGGACCCATGGGCTGCAGGGGGACAGCTGCTTCAGCATGGTCTTCACCACGGCCTGCAGAGGAACCTCGGCTCCGGTGCCTGGAGCACCTCCTCCCCCTCCTGCTCCACTGACCTTGGTGTTGCCATGTTGTTTCCTTCACATGTTCTCACCTCCTCCTCCTCCTCTCTAGCTGGAATTAAAACCGCGCAACAACCCTTCTTAGATTTTCTTATTAATTATGTTATTGTAGAGGCGTCACCATCATCTCTAATTGGCCCAGCCTTGGCCAGCAGCATGTCCATCTTCAGAGCCATCAGGGATTGGCTTTGCCAGACATGGTGGAAGCTTCTAGCAGCTTCTCACAGCAGCCACCTCCATGGCCCCCCGGCTACCAAAAACCAGGCCATGCGAAACCAACACAATGAGGAGGAGAGCCTAGATGCAGACGCATGTGTAGAACATATTAATAGCTAAATGAGAAGAACCTCACACAAACCTGTATTCGCGATCTCCAATATCACTGTCTGGTTTCCTCTTTCAGTGTTTTTTCTTACTTTTCTCAATATTACTAGTTTAATTTTGTGTCTAGTGGCCTTTGCTTGTTTTGCTGAACTGAGTATCTTAGATATTTATGTCCCTCGTAATATTAGTTTTGTGTAATTATATAGGTTTTACTTTCATAATACTGGTTTTGTGTAATTATATAGGGTTTACTTTCTAAGCAGATCTATCTACAGTACAAAATATGACTGAGGCGCTATCATACCATGTGCAAATTAAATGAATAAAGTTTATTTTTCCAAAGATTCCATTCTAAAATATTACATTGCATGCATTTTGTGAAGGTTTGTCCAAAAACTAAAATCACTTGTATTAACAAAACATTTATTTACAAGATTAAAAAATGTGTTAGGTTTGAGCTCAGTAAAGTTTTATCTTAATGTTTAAAATCCTTTAAAATAGAATATATGTAATAAAAAGCATGATAAGAAATAAACCGAATCATCAGTTCAGAGATATATTGAGAAATTCACAGTTTAAAAATGTTTCTGGAACCAGGGCTATAAATATGGTTTGCTCTATTATTTCCCTGAAGAAGGAAGATTTAAATGTGACATCCAGAATTTTAAATGAAAATTTATTATATATTCTGCATAATTGTAATAACTGAGACAGCATGCATTTACTTTGAGAGTATAGCAATAAAAAAATAAATTTTTATACTCATTTCCAGCAGAGACTTTGATACTACAGGAAGGAGTATCTGCTCCAAAATTGATAAACTTGTGATCTCTCATACCAATGTCCATGATACTTTATGGTAGTTTTATCTAACTTTTTCTGCTATTTACATACCTAATGAATATGACCTATACTACCACAGCATTAATGAAATAAAATAACTTTTTTGAAAAATGTCCTTAGTAAAACTGATGCAAAAGCATTTCACAAACTAGGTTCACATCACTGAGATACAGTTATTAGATTTTCTTAATTTAAAATTATGTCATCTTGTTTTATCAGCATTTTCCTTCAATGTTTGTTTGGTTTTGCAAAGTTTTTTTTGCTTGTAAAAAAAGTGTTAGGTATTGGTAAATTTCTTCTTGACAGAAAAGTAAAAGCTGAATTTTATGCACTTTACATAGCTAGGAAAGGCCTTATAATGAAATGAAACTGATTTTTCTGCATATGAAATGATCTACTCTGAAACCTTAATCTTCATTTCTAATGAGTAATATTTTGAGAATAATGTAGAATTTTACTCTATTTTTAACAGGATCTAACATATGTTCAAATGTACCGCTGAACACCTATGACATTAACATCTTTTAAAGAGATTTTCTTGATGACCAGCCAAGCTGAGGTAGATCTGTAGTCCTAGTATTTTAACCAACAAGCATACAAGGGTGAGAAATACAAATACAATGCCATAGAAAAGTGATTTTGGTTTACTTTTCTGTCGTGCTTGGCTTTTCTAGTACATTTTGTGATAGGTAAGCTCAGTCAGATACTGAATAATATTCTTGAGGTTTACCACTCTCTGTTAACAGTTGGAAGTTTCCACTGTCAAGCCCTTTGCCTTGGTTCTCATTGTTTTACATGAATGCATGTGATCCAATTTTTTTTTTTTTTTTTTAATTTGCTTCATTCCTAGATTGGAAGCCAAATACATGAGTTTACCTGTCCTTGAAAGACCTGCAGTCTTTTACTTGATCATTAAGGAAAATAATTGTTTTAATTAGAGCCACTGAGATGACCATCTCCCAGCATCAAAATATGTGACACCGAAAATGAACATTTAATTTGTTTGCCTAAACTTACTCGCATAATACTAGGTAAGATACCTTAAGGTATCTCACATTCTTTACAGTCAGTGCTCCAGAAAAGCATTAAGTCACATTCATTTCTGTTAATTATGGATGTCTTAGATACCATAAATACCTCAGCTGCTAATAGATATTTTTAGATAGCTTGGAAGTATTGTGAGTAACAACAAACAAATTCAGATTCCCTGTTATGCTGGTGCAAAGTCTAGATAAAACCCTCAAACCATCACATCTTCACTGTGTTTCCCTGTATTTACTTAAGAGTTGCATGAAAGTATTCCAGAATTTGTTAGTCTATGTTTAAGAACCTCCACTATACCAATGAAAAGTTGCCAATTTATATGAAATTCTATAAAGCAAGACATGTAAAATATGTGCATTATCTGTGAAAGAATCTTTGAAGACTTTTGTTGCCATGATATGTTCCCATTATGAATGAAGAGAAATTATTTCTTACTTATCTGAAAATATCACCTTAGAATAAAAGTGAGTTGTCCATTTTGCTTGTGGAGGTTCAATTATTAAAAGGACATGTCCATATAATGTACCTCTACCTATCCCCTATTGTAAAAGCATGTTTAAAACTTGTCCAAGACACAAAAAAATCTAGTTTCCTTGAATTTTCTTGACCTCTCTTTTTCTTTCCCCTTTTTATTGTCCTTCCTCTGTTACACTCTCTGTGCTGAAAAATGACAATGTCACATCTGAAGCCAAACTGCCAGCCTGACAGCAGGGAAGAAGTGGACACAGAGGCGAAATCACTTTTGTAAATATACTTGAACTTTTCAGCATAAAAGATCCTGCCTGTTATTTGACAAATTTCATTTTTTCCCTTTGAGTCTTTCTGTGTTCAACTTTCTCTTTGTAATGTTAACACTAGAAGTTTTTGAAATGCATTAAGACATAAAAGTAAATTGGAAGCACTTAGTCATTGCCATGTTATAAAACTCTCTTCTGAACTCTAAGAAGAAATTGATGTTCAAAGAATGATAATGGGATTTAAGTTAGTTTGAATCTAATGAACAATAGCTTCAATAGCTTCATCTGATAAGTGTTTTAAGGGAAAGGGTGGAATTCAGTAAGGGATTAATAAATTTGTTATCAGAACCAGAAGGAAAAAGGAATTTAGACACTTAAATTTTGATCCTAAAAA